>CAAKHD010031320.1:164402-178246 GCA_901007705.1 Fistularia tabacaria
GCGGGGGGGTGGGGGGGGGGGGGGGGGGGGGCCGCGCGGTTTTTGCGGTGGTCGGGGGGGGGGGGGGGTGCCGCCGGGGGGGGGGGGGGGGGGGGGGGGGGGGGGGGGGGGGGGGGGGGCGTAAGGGGGCACGCAAGTCAATCCATAGTCCTGGGTCTGTTTGTGTGTTTGTTTGTGCCTTTCACTAAGAATAACTTCTGTTGATTGCAGGAAAAAGCTTGACGTGGGTTTTTACGATATGGCCGATTGGATCGCACGCCGAATGGGAAAAAAATAAACAAATTCACCTTATCATCTATTTTAGAAGGGCTGTGTCACCGCCGTCATCGTCACTATCCTCCGTGTGAAATGGAAGTTTTTACAGGATCTCATCGCACCACTCATGTCTGTCCCGGCTTAACACACACCATATATTTATTTATTTCATTTTATTGAAAATGTCTGTTAAATATTCACACAGTCGGAATTGCACTGGCTCACGACTCCCAACAGAAGCGTGGAGATCGAGGATAACGTTTGAAATCTGCAAAAATCGGCCGTTAATATTCGTGCGCAAACCGGGCCAGCTGGTGCGTTAAAGCCAAATATCGTGGGTGTTTTTTAAAAGAAAATACGGTGAATGAAAGTCGGTGAAATTACTTGTCAGGAAACAGCAGCGGGTTTGTCTACGGTTATCTTCTTATTTTTAATTAAAGACTTCATTTCAAGTCGGGCAGACGCCTACCTGTGACGTTGTTCGGTTCGCTGTCACTCTTGGCGTTTTCAACGGCGGCGGACTCCTGGTCCGTCTCGTCCTGGAGGCTCTCCTCGGGTGCATCCGAGCCGGGGTCCCCGTCCTTCTCCAGCTTGCAAGCAACCGGTGTTTTCCCGTCGTTGTCCTCGCTTAGTCCCGAGTCCGAGTCGTAGCTTTTCCGATCCGCCGGCTCGCACGACCCGCCGGTCATCTCCCCGAGTATTTTCCAGCACGCCGTCTTGGATAAACACACGTCCAAATCTGGCAAGTGTCTGCCGTCGTCCTTTTTGTTCAGGATGGCTTGGATCGAGAAAGGCATCAGTGAATTGCCCCGAACGGCCATTTTTTTCAAGGGGGGGTGGGGATGGGGGTTAGGGGGGTGGGGGGGATAAGCGACGTTTGCTCTGTTTGCAAGTGGCGCAATTAAACAGGGAGAGGGGGGCGGCGGGGAGCCGGGAGTCAGTACAGCCGCATTTTACGCTTCTCCGTCCGTGGAGCGGGTTAGCTGATCCCGCCGGCGTTGGTTTCTGGTCGCATCCCCGCAGGAAAAGCCGTGGAAAGTCTCTGCTACGTCCACAGGCGCGATGCTGCTCCTCCGCATAGCTCTGCCATCAGCCCGGCGCGCTGCGAGGCTCCGGCCCTTTTCACCCAGCTCTTTTTTCACCATCCACCCTCACCTGTGACTGACAGGCACTCCTCGCCGCCCGCCCATTGGTCGAAAGGGGAGGAAAACCATTTCCGGATTGGCAACTGTAAATGACGTCATGACGCCTTCAGCTGGAAGGGGGAAAGGCGAAGGCTTGAAAGAAACGTGTGGTCGGAGCTTTTTTTTCACAGGAGGCTAAACTGCAACCACACGTATTTACTTCACCCACAAACATCCTACAGATCCTATGTGAAAAGAAGTCTCTATTATGTTTAACTAATATCAGGGGGATCATTAATCTACGCATATGTGTCAGAAATAAAGCTAGATTAAGCGCCCGTAAAAGCCAAGCACCAAAACAGTGGACAACACGACCGATCAGTTGAAACTCCCATTTCCGACCGCATGTCCTGAACGCATCATACGGACAACGTGTTTGTAGGATGTCACCGTGTTTGGATTTTTTAACCCCTGAACGTCTGAACAGATTTTACCCGTGTTTGCGCATAACGCCTTCAGACCGCTTTTGTTTGTGTCCCCTGTTCCCCAGGTGACGAGCTGAGCTCTTCACCTGCTCCAGTGAGGTTCCCTCACAGATCTAAACTTTTTCTTCTCTGTTTATCTTGGTGTTTTTTTTTTCTCATCCCGAGCGATCTTCATCATTCAGGCCAGGTAGGCCTCCGCTGCTGCGCAGTGGATTTACTAATATTATTTTTTCCATTAAAAAAAAGATTTATCTGAGCCACAAACGAAGCGCATCATTAAAGTAGAAGAAACAATCGACATGCAATGGATTTATTTTTGTTTTGTATTCCTCGTGTTTTCTGTCGTGTGTATGTTTCTTCATTTGTGTATGGTTTCTCATCATTGAAACAGTCGCTAATATTGAATTTTTAGATTCTCAAAAAATCCTCTCGTTTCAAAGGATGGCCTCTCGATCTTACAATGTAGTGGATCTATTATAAATCTAATCATTATTTCCACGCGCGGGAGGTTAGGGAGCGTCATCCAGGTGACTGTCACAATGGAAGGGTAAGACTGTCAGCACAGCAGACTGTAGACAGTGACTGCCTAACTGGCCTCAAGGCTTCCCAGTATCCTTCAGTCAGCCACCCAGAGAAACTACAAAGCAAGATATTTCACTGACAAAAGCAACGAAAATTATTTGACTCGAATTTTTTTGTGCAAATATACAAAGGTATATTTATGAGGCTGGAAAGAGGAATTATCTGTCGACCCCTTTTCCGGATAAGAAAAAGTCCATGTTTATCTTTCCACGCCATCCTAGGAGCTCATTTAATTTTTTTTCTGGTTAGAATATGATTTTCGATGTCAACGTGCAGGCTGAAGCATCCCCCGCGACCCTGTGTGCAGGATAAGCGGCAGATGATGGATGGGTGGATAGATATCAATGTGTCCGATTTATGTATCTGTATCTATTCAATTCAAAAACATCTTTTGTCTATAAATGTCAAATAAATAATGCATTCAGCCCTCCCACTTATCTTGGTTCTGTGCAAATTAAGGGGGTCAAATGGACTTCATTGCTGCATGCAGTAACTATAAATGGGTTATAAGCATTAGTGGTGGACAAATCGGGATATTATTCAAAAATAGTGAATCTGACAGTGGGACATTTTGAAATGTTCCCTCATTGCTCTGCTAAAACTGCTTTCTGCTGGAGAAACATTGCTCCTTCTTCTATTTTTCTATCGTGGAAATAACTAAATTCCGAAATTGCCGAGAGCAGGTGTTTATCATTTTGTTTCAATTTAATTTCATTTTACCTGCTTTTTGTCAAATGTCGATCAGTTATCTGATACGTTTAAGTACAAAACTTTACATCAATGCACAGAGAGATGATGATTGTAGTTCTTAATCGAAAATCTTGTCCTTAGTTTTAACCACATTGTATGAAACCTTTTTTTAGGGGAAATAAAGAACTACTCGGCAACTTGACAATCGGCGATATTCTCCCTCTTGTATTTTGTCTGCCGCAAAACGACGCAATATCGAACCTAATACCTGATATCGAATGATATTTGAAGAAAGAATCATTTTGAAAATAATATTGACTAAATTCAACCATAATATCGACCCAGTACATTTTGGCAGATGATCTGTCTGCGCTGCTGTCGAACCCCTTGCCTGCATTTATTATACCATCTAGTGGTCGCCGGACGGAGCTGTCCGTTCGGACTCCCCGACACCTCCGGGGTCAGCGGGGGAAGCTCGCCCTCCCTCCCCCAACAACCGTAACACAATATTCTACCGCATATTCATCTCATTTATATTTTATAATATTCTGGTGGGGGAATTATAAAAAAAATTGGGTTGTGTGAGCCGAGGATCACCTGCTGCAGTGTGTCTTCAGCATAAACTAAAGAGAGTCGAGCCAATCCGGTGAAATGACTGAGACTGGATTACAGTCTGGGGGGTTACATTTTGTTTTATCACAGTAAACCGAGCTGGAAGACGAAAAAAACAGGAAGAAACCACATCCATGTCTGGATAATTTCACACTCTCCTCTTGTTGATTTTGAAGCGCGATGGCGGCGGCCGTGCGCGCTGCCGCGGCATCCTGTGCCTTTCCTTATTGTTTGGGAGCTGTGGATGAATTCGTGAACGGGGGAAGACGGAACCGCTTGCCGGTTTCTAACACGGTTCATCAGCGTGGCCCCGCCGGCGCAGCCCCCCGCGTGTCTGGGAACTTGCAGGGAGGAGAGCAGGATGCGGCCTGTGACAAACAGCCTATATCATTCACAAAACGACAGGAACACACAAACACCCATGCACGCATAGTGTGATGGAGAAACCGGGAAGATGCGTGATGAATCATTAAAAAAAAAAAACTTGAAGGGATTCATGAAACTTTTAGAATCAGTTTATTTCTCTCCCCCCCCTTCTCTATTTCCCCTTGCGTGATATCTAAATTAAAACTGATAAGATTATATTACGGTTATTACATGTACCGCCCAACACACCCTTAACAGAGGATATTTGTCCCGCAGCCTCCGGATACATAATTGTGATCTTCATTCGTAGTAGAAAATGGGCAATGATCATCAGTACGCTTTCATGAATGACTGGGTTGGTTTTTTTTGTAAATGTAAGAACCAAAAATGCCATCAGTAAAAAAAAACAAGTTGAAAAAAGATGGTTGTTGGGAGTGAATGGAGGCGGATTAGAAAAAAGACAACTATCGGTTCATCTGGTTCACCCTGTTTAGCTCAATAATTAAGACATTTTTGGAGAAAACAAAAAGAGGAAAAACTACATTTTGGTGTTAGTTTTGTTGTAAATTCAAATGTTGCACACATTAAAACAACACGCAGAAATTTTTGATTGGTTTGTCTGAAGCATACTGACAGATTTATGGAAACAGAATTATATGTATGGTAAATTCATCAAACGATCAGTTGTTTCGAATCATCAGTTTGAAATAACAGGTCAAAGATAGCTATCAGCGTTAACAGTGAATAAACCCCGTAAACCATAATCTGACACTAATTTGCTTTCTTTCGAGACAGGAGGGCTCCATCTGCTGGCAGGACGTATAATTGCATGTCGGTCAAATATAATAACCATGCCGGGAAATGGTGATGGGGGGGGTCTTTTTTTTTCCTTCTCCCTCTAACATCACTGACGTGAGGCCTGGATACCCCGGGCTCCCTCTGATCACACGCTCCCTCTTGTGCGGGGGAAAAGTGCCCGACATCCCAGTGTGTGTGTGTGTGTGTGTGTGTGTGTGTGTGTGTGTGTGTGTGTGTGCGGAGGGGGGGGGGGTGCAGAGCGCAGCTTTCTGCACGAACCTCATCGGGATTAAACGGCAATGCGGCCAGATGCAGCCGCGCGCCGGTCGCCATGGGAACACCTCTGTTTACCTCCGTCCTCCGCAGGGTGTGACAAGTCTTGATTTTGATTTTCTAGAATGAGAAGGAGACTGCCCTACCTTCTGAACACCCCCTACCCCCTCTCCCCCGTTGTGAAATTGCGTTCAGATGCAGCAGTAGATGAGAGGAGGGCACTGCCAAGAGTCATTTGCCATAAACGCCCCCAAAACGTTCCCCACATTTCTCACCAAATATCGGCTCCACCATGATAGAGCCCCTAATCAGCCTCAACACTGGAAAAGTGGAGGGGAAGGGGGGTGGGCTTGGGGGTCCCGGCTTAGAGCGGGCTTTTAGTCATCACTGTGAGCCCCCACCAAATCATTTTTACTTCCCAGAAGAAGAATTATCCTCGCATGCGATGGAGCATTAAATGGAAGAGCCCCTGGGACAGAACACTTAATACAGTAAATGGAACCAAGAGTTGTTCCGGGTTCCTCCGTCTCCGGGAGGCTTTTCAAAACATCCCAGCCCGCGGCTGCATTACCGGGGGACGCGGGGGTGTGTGTGTGTGTGTGTGGGGGGGGGGTTCCTGTGTGCCCGCCGTTACAGTCCAATTAATATGTGTGGATGGTAAAGACATGATTTATAGTCTATTTTTCAAATGCTTGGCACAGACGAAAAAAAAAAAACCTGGCACGCAGAGGATCACGCACGCAGCATAGGCGCGTCGCGGGGCCCCCCTGCACCCCATCTTCTTCTTTTTTTTTTTTTTTTTCAATTCCAGCTCAATTCACGCCTAAATAGAGACATCCTTCAAAACCGAAGGATGTAAAACAGCCCGTGTCACGACTTGATGGAGTTGTGAAAGCTTCAAAGGCCATTTAGAAATTCTTCAGATATTATGGGCCTCTTTTCCCTTTTTTGTGCCGACAGTGAAGTGGACGTCTGCACGTCGGCTTCTGGAATACAAGCCTCAATCTGTCTCTCTGCCACGCTCAGGGAAGATTCTGTCACAGTATTTTTCCTCTTATAAACAGAGGTCATGGGTATTATCTTGGATTCTCTGTATATAATCCGAAAATATGAAATATAATTTTGTGTTTATGTAAATATAAATACATACACACACGTACACACACACACTCACACACTCACACATACTCGTGTATGCATAACAGTTGCAAGGTTTGTGAACATTTCTGTAGAAGCAGTTGCAACTTGTGTATTTCAGAATTAAATGACGGCCTTCATTTGTGCTTTGTATTGTCCAATCCATACTTGGAATCAACCATGTTTCTGTTTGTGTGTTCCATCACTAATATTTTTAAAAGCACTTCAGCTACACTTTTTTGTTGGAAAAAAGGGTATCATTGATTATTAGAGGACACTTCTATTTAACATGATCTCTGAACAGATCGCCATGACATTTTTAGAAAGTGTTGCTTAAGATGAATGATTTTTGAGGATGATAGGTGGGTCTTTTCTTTTATATGCATGAATTGTGTCGATGAGTTTTTTGTACAGCCTTCAAATAAGTTCTAGCCTTTCTTTAAAGCAGGATAAACACAAAGTGTTTGCACATCAGTCCTGCATCACTTCAGTACAGTGGATGTCAATGTCATAGCAGTGTTACAACACCATTGTAGGTTCATTTATAGGCAAGGAAAGCAGAGGACACGCCGGATAGACAGAATATATGAAAGTATCTGTTGCATGATGGAGGTTGTACTTTTCCACAGAGAAAATAGATCATTACCACCACTAAAACTATACCCTCTTCTTAATTAAAAAAATCAAGAATGGCTCTCCAGCTCTGGCACGGGTCTGATGGATATTGGAGGATAGGCTATCAAAATATTTGAGACATTATAAATCATGCTTGAAGGCCCTCTGTTTAAGATCAGATATTTCAGTGAGCACTGAGAGGATGGACACTCATCAAATACTTTATAAAAAACAAAAACATCTGAGAGGGAGAACAAAGAAAAACACAATTCTGCCAGGAGGAGGGACTTCATATAAAAGTACCAAAACAACAATGTGAAAGTACTTTATAGCAAACAAAAAATTTAAAGAGATCTTGACTCAAGATGATAAGGATGTGCTGAATTTGAAATGTTTAATACCTGCACTGCACTCGAACCAGCATGTTCTGTTTTTCAGTCAGGCGCTCGGATTTTGATCAAGATCTCGATTCAACTGCTGAACTTCTTCGATGCTGCAAAAGAAGTGAAGAAAAAAAGGTTTGGACTCCCCTCCCTCCCTGCTCGCTGTCGGGAGCTATTTCTATGACTCTCACATGAAACGCTTCTGACGTTAAACACCTGTTAACTTTTATGTGTTGTGAGAGGAGTGGCTGAAAGGGAAAGCATTATATGCAGTGCCAGTCAGACTGGCTAAATCCCCAGTAGAGGAAAGACCACTCCCAATCGCAAGAAAGGCAGGAGCGAGAGTGAGAGAGCCCCTCGATCCCCTCCGCCTGTGAGCGTCCCCTCCGCACCGGCCTGAAGTTACCTCTTTCCCAGCGAAGCTGGGAGAAGCGGCCATCTCTCTGCTGGTCTCTGCTGCGTCTCCTGAACCTGCCACTAAGCAGACCAGCTCAGTCAGTGGGAAAAGTGTGGAGACGTGAGGTTTGCGCTTCATCTTTTTTTTTTTTTTTTCTTGACCCACACTTCCAGAGGTTGGAGGTGAAGTGAGAACTCAGACTCACTCAGCCGCCATCGCCCTGAGAGAAGAGCATCAATCCGAATGTAAATGCGTTGACTGATTCCTGTTGCACAGAGATCTGTAAACTGATTCAAAATCAGAAATGATTTTTTTCAAACTAGTATTTGTTAAATACACTTGTCCATCATATCAGTGATTTCAGCACAAAACTCATTACATTTAAAACCTATATTTTCTCTACATTCTGACAGTTTTACCATCTCAGCTGCACTTGTTCGTGGACTAAACAAGACATAGAACAGAGACTACTGGCAATGCCATTCAGCCTGGGGAAAAAAGACAATAGAAATGACATTATCAACATTGTTACAACTATTACTAATTAAAATGATTAGTCTAATTTGTAAAAGACTCATCTTCTGAAATCTTTTTTTTTATAAGATTTATAAGTCCTCTCCATTGATGGAAAACACTGTGTTGTGTGGTATTTTTCATCTGTATATGGTAATTTATATTTTTAACCAAATGCAACAAATAACCATGAGAGACATATTCAATGTTCTGTAAATGTAGACATCTCTGAAACGACCCAAAAAACGACTGACCTCGTCAAGTTTGATGAACTTGCACTGTAACTTGCAGTAAACCGTAATGTTTAACATTTTAGATACTGCTAAAAGAATTTTAAAACTCAACAATTTTCTGACAAGGTTAAAAAAAGGTAGAGTGAGTGGCATGGGGAAAAACACAGTGTAGCCAGATTTATCCTGCATCACTTTATATCTTCACTTTTTTGGATGTGAAGCCCCTGCTTACTTCAATGAAGTGTTCCATCTCATGAATTAAGTTTACTGTCCATAAATCAGCTTAATGAGACCTCAGTTGCCACGAAAACCCATTTAGAGAAATTTAAACACCATTTTAGACGACAATGCAAATGGCCATAATAAAACGGTGGCTCCGGCTGCCCTCTGATGGCATCAGTTACTGAAAGGAGAGCTGTTTTTCTGCCAAAGCTGGTGGGCTAATATTTTTAAGACTTGGATTACTGAACCAGGAAATACCTGAGAGTTATACCTTTCAGGAAAAAAAAATTAGCGATCCGCAGAAATGATTGGAAAACTTCTGACGGCCATTACTGAGGACTTTCTGTAGCTTCTCTCCTTCCTCCAGTGGTAAATTCAGGTGCAACCATTATGGCTTACTAACAGTAAGACAAAAACAGTTTCATTTTGTGCCAGGAGCGTTATTTAGCCAGGTAACTGAGATTACTCTCCACAGTTTCGTTAACAGCTGGACTGGTGGGAGAGACCATCAGTCATCAGACACTGAGTGATTGGGTTTATTAGGGCAGAAGTCACTGAGCATCATTTTTGTGTAAGATGATCATTTTTATTTTATTTTCATTCTATTTTTGCATTAACTAGGAAGAAATAAAACTCATCTTTTGTGTGGATGTATGACTAATTTAGCGCTGATTTTTTCTGTTAAATTTCCCTGCTGCCTTTGGGTTATCTCTTGTGAAAATTACGTCATTCAATGAGAATGTTTTTGTGAATTCCAAGCCAATAATCTTAATGACTTTAGGTAATATCGGTATTCCTATATGACATTGCTCACATACATATAGGCAATGTCATATAGGAACTGCAATTTGTTTTAGGATAATTTCTTTTCAAATTGAGGTCATTTCATGAGGTTTTGATGAATTCAAAACAGGTTTACACACACACACACACACACACACACACACACACACACACACACACACACACACACACACACACACACACACACACACACACACACACACACACACACATATATATATTTATAAGCAAAAAGTACCGTGTTTCTTATTTATTAAAACTCAAAAGTCACAATACTCAGAATACTAAAAAGGGTTTTGGGTAAAATCGTAAAGTCCTAAATTTCCCAAGACAACTGAAGGTTTCTTAACAAAATTTAGCGTCTCTCTTGTTTTTGTGCATTTTTATATCCTCATTATCCTCCTAGTTTTTTTTTTCAGATTTTGGTGGAATTTTCTTTAGATGTTTCACAAAAAAAGGTCAGTAACATCCAAAGTTAAATGTTGGAATCCTTTTAATGTTATGTGCTGATGGTTCTGTGAATTAAATTAAAATATTCAATAGATATTAAAAATAATTTAGATGTTCTTATCATGAAATGTGCCTCTGACATCAAGCTGCTTCTAATAGGTTAAGTTTGCTTACTGAGCCAACATTTAACCTAAGGGCTGGGACCATAAGAAAAAACAAAACAAATGAGTAACAATAGTTTTGATTATATGTTTGCAAAACCGCACACATACACACATTTTTCCCCGTCCATACACCGCCTCCTGCTGTCTTACAAAAGCATTAAATGTAAATGGTCAGATTTGGCACTTTTTTAACGAATTCATATTAATCGTTTAACATATGATGTTCATTATTTTCAGCTAATTTATTCATAATTTTATGATAACTTTTAGGTTATTACTTGCTTATTTTCAAGCTGTTGTTTTTCTACAGCTTTGTTGGTCATTTTCGAACAATTGCAGATACATTTTCGCAAATTTGATATGACAAACATGATAATTTGTTGTGACTTTCTATATAATTTTTTACGTCATTTATTTTATGAAATTTTTCATCGATGTTAAATGAAGACTAATTGCCAATTTCTTCACAGAATTATTCCATCATTTTTAAAACACAGACATTTACTGGAAGAAGGGTTAAAAGAGTTTAAAATTATGTATTCCATAGACCAAAAAAAATCTGTAATACAGTACAACAATGTTATATTCTTGAAATAACTTCTGACCACATGCAGGATTTAATATGACTTATATTTGCCTTACAAGAAATAAAAACTATTACATTTACATACAAGTATTTGAGATCTTTAACACCAAGATGTAAAACACAAAATTCAAATTGTTTTTCTGTGACTAACACTGTTGACAGAGATAATAAACACTACGCATATGTATAAAAAAAAAGTTTTAAAAAAGTAAAGAGGGGAGCACCTCCCATCATTCACAGAATGAATATACAACAATAAAAGTCACAATGGCAGGTGGTCACTTTAATGTGATTTCAATGTTTCTAGTGTGCAGATTTACCATCCGATAACACTAGTCGAGTCTGGCGGTGCAATGGTCTCAGCGGACGCCCTGACACTATCAGGCCTCTTGACTGAGTGACAGCTAATTTCTCCTCACCCTCTTTATCTAAAAGCGCAACACGACTAAACATTAGGCCTTTGATTGGCCCGAACGATTCGGGTTCAGTGGGCATTACTATATAAACAATGGAATGATGAAGTCTGATCCAAACCAGATGGGTGTAGTGCAGTAGAAGGTATTCTGAGGGATTCCTCTGCAGATCCTCAAGTTTAGACTCAACCACCAGAGAAAAGTGTTTAATACTATCCAGAGCTTTTCAAGATCTTTAGTCAATGAAGCAGAAATGTGTGTGTACATGTGTGTGTCTGTGTGTGTGCAGGCTCCCTGACCCCCAACACAACTGCACAGGTCTCACTTGAATATGGAGTGCAGAAAAAAAAAAAAAAAAAAAAAAAAAGTAAAAAAAGAAAAACACCGCTGGGGCAAACCAGTCCACTGCTGTCAGAGATTTCAGCGTTTGGCTCTCTTAGAAGGGGGCTCCTCTGATTTCTGTCCTCCCCGCGTTCGCACAGCAGGAGGGCTGGCCTCCCGTTTGCGGCCCCCCTTTACCACCGCTGCCTGGCCCCTGGTCCCACT
Organism: Fistularia tabacaria; assembly: GCA_901007705.1. Lineage (NCBI taxonomy): Eukaryota > Metazoa > Chordata > Actinopteri > Syngnathiformes > Fistulariidae > Fistularia > Fistularia tabacaria. The sequence continues at coordinate 176,051 of CAAKHD010031320.1, forward strand.
GCAGGAGGGAAACAAGGAGCATGTGTCAGCGCGTTTGTCCAAGTGTCATGTTTACCTGCTGTATAAATTTGTCTTTGTTAATATAAGAGTTATTCACAGAACCTTGTAACAAATCGCAGAGAAGCCTGTATCAGATTTAAATGCAGAGTTTTCCTTGGTCCACCTTTCAGATGAAAGAGAGTCAGAAGGAGACCGATTTTGAATTTATAGGATTTAATGTAAAATGTCTTCAAAGCTGCTGAGTCTTCCAGTAACTACACAAGTGGTACAAAAAAAGTCTGTCTTTGCCTTTTGTAAATTTCAGATAATTCTCTCTTGACTAAATTTCTGTAGTGAAAAGATTATTAATTTATTTCAATATAAGCAATTAAACAATTTACAACACTGAAACCTTGAGAAAAAAGGACGCATAACAATATGTACAGTATGCTTGCATTAGCCTCAGTTGTCAATGTCAATAACCATTAAATAATAAAAGTTCTTACATCCACGTCAGATTCATATGGAACAGCATTCTCATATCTTGATATTTCAGAGGTTTCACACATTCGCTAACAACAGATTGGACCACATAAGATGATTTGTATTTTAGGACCAAACAGCTCAGCAGCATTTTGGGGATTGTGGAAAAGTTTAATGAAATGTTCTCTCTCACAGCAGATGGACCACAAGCTAGATTTTGGATTCCCATTAAGCTTGTTCATTCTGCTTAACCTCAATGAGACAAACTCACCGAGTGCCAGTTGTGGTCTCTTCTTTACCGCTCTGTCGACTTGCCCGGGTGGAGGGTTTGCTTGGCTTGTTTCTGAGAGGCAATAAAAAAAATTTAAAAAACAGGTGATGCTTTCGTGCTCTCCACTGCTGGATGCAACAGTGCTGATGACTGCTTGGTGCTAATATCCAATACTAAAAGCAATAAGGGGTTCCCAAACCATCACAGCATTAGCACGGGAGGAGTCTACTGAGTCACTTTCTAGAGGGTTTCCATTCTTGCATAGATATCACTTTCCAGGACTTTTCCGGAACATTTACATTTGCCAGAGTGGACATGAGACCCGTAAACCTTTTGTCACCCAAACAAGCAAACAAAATGTCAACCTAAACATTAAGCATACAGGCTGACTTTGGGGTTTTACTACATACCACCACCATATTTAAGGTGGCAAGGCCTCCAATCCAACAATCCCCTGCTGATTTTTCAGTAATGTCTTGCATATGTACTTGCTATTTTATCCTAAGTTAAACTCCATTTCAATTAGATTTGTCAGTGATCTTTCCTCTTGGCTTATTAATAATGGTCAACTTTTTGCGAGTTGCAAACCTTGCATTACTAATAATTTTGGGGAACTGCATTCTTGGGTGCTGATATTTTAGTAATTATAGTAGAAACATGGCTGTCTTTCAGTTTTGCCCTCTAGCAGATAAATTACTTTTGATCAGGGAGGACCAGTGCCCAGTTGGTTTTCATCCTTGCCACAACTGTGAACCAGATGCCCAGATGTAGTCTTAAAGGAGGAGTTTTATATGTGACTGATGCATTAGATTACCTCTCTGCCTCTAAGCGAGATGCTGAGCGCGTAGTGGCTCTGGTTGCTGTTTCATTACCATCCTCCTCTTCATCATTCTTTGGCATATTGTCTTCTGCTGATTTGTCTTTTTTACCTGTCAAATTGAGGACACATGCATGCATTGATACTAGTTTGGTTGGAATGGCTGTTTGAATTATTTCAGACATAAAGCAATAAAGTAAGCGCTCCGCCCTAAGAAAAACATTTTCCCAGTTGCCTACAGTGTTATTTATCCATCAGGCTTTGTTTTGAAGTGAAGTGCTGAATTGGGGAGATACCGGAGAGAGACAGGTCTGCCTTCCCTCAAATAAAATGGAACTGAATGGCATCTCTATTGTGGTCCTCAAAGTGCCAAAAAATACAACAGTTTAACTCAATAGTTTGTGTCTAATTGCTAAAATCATGGACTGGTTACTCAAGACAATTCTGCATTATAATGTAAGCAGTTTCATGACAAAACTGAACTACACCCTTCACCGTCAATATGAAATAATTGAGCTGTGGCTTATCTTGAACAACAATGCTCTGATTTCTGGAAAGCCACTTCTGTTGAGCTTTTTTTCTTCTTTTTTTTTTTTTTTTTTTTTTTTTTTAACAATTTTTTGGCTTTTTGGTTTCCCAAAGGAAA
>CAAKHD010031320.1:178542-211801 GCA_901007705.1 Fistularia tabacaria
ACAATTATTTTTTTTTGTAGAACGCCAATTTTTTTTAGCTTTTTTTTTTTTTTTTTTTTTTTTTTTTTTTTTTTTTTAACCAGTTTTTGGCACTTTGTGATCCCCAAGGTAAAATCCATTCAATTCCATTGTAGCAGAGAAAAGGCAGACATCGACATGGCTGATTTTTCAGGGGCTCATAATATACAAAGAAGGAGGTTTCAAACAACAAAAAAAAAACATTGGCAAGAAAAAATATTTGGAATGAGGTGTTCATTTACAATATTTGCAAAAGGGATTACTTTGGTGACATGATATGATATTTGAAAGTGCCAACCTATATCATCTTGAGGAACCAATGCCTTTGGAGGTCTTCCTCTCCGAGCAGGTTTTTTAGGGGTCTCTTGGTCCCCCTGTTTTTGTCTTTCCTCCTGAGAAGTTAAAAAAAAAAAACAGTCTTTTGGTACAACATTGAGTTTGGAAAAACACAACGAGTCTAGTAGTGGGACAAAGGAGGTGGTTAAACAAACAACAAAAAGACTATACTTAAGATGTTGAGAGCCATTTCACTGAGGGCAGAGCAAAACCTATTTCAGGCAAACAATAAAAAAAACCCTACCTTTTCCGCCTCCTGTACATTTGGCTGGGATCCTGCATGACTACCTGAAAAGGTAAATTCAAGATTACCATATTTTAAAGCAAGGTATTCGCCAAAGTGAGAAATTTCTGTGAAGAGAATTGTCAGAAAAATAAAATGATGGATTCCATAACAGTGACATATGAGAAGGGGTCACATGTTGCCATTACATGACCTCTCCTGAGTTTGGATCTTGTGTCTTAACCTCAGGCCGAAGGCAGATTGGGCCTTCTGCTTTTTGTTACCATGGCAATATTTCCCATATTATGCAATCAAGTAATGCTATTTTGTGATGCAGACCTTATGTCACATTTTTTGAGATACAGAATAACCTATTTGTGTGCTGTGTGTGTCAGGTTGTTGAGCTCACCACCATCATTGCCGGTTTGCAATTTACCTTGTTCAAGCAGGTTTTTGTCTTGTTTCACCTCCTCTTTAGTCAGGGTTCCCTGTAGAGCATTATTGAATACACATGAAGTATGCTGTACTATTAAACAATATACTCGTTAATACAAACAAAGACATATTGAGTCTTACGAAGTAAAATCTTCAGCACAGACTAACAAAGGGAAAAAAAACTAATACAGGGAGGAGTGACAACTTACAAAGAGCACAGAAAAGTAAAATCTTACCTCCACAGATTCTTCCACCTCCTCTGACCTCTTTCTTTTCAGTTGTGGTATACCTGAGATGGGAAAAAGGATGACTAAAACTTTATGTACACGGGACATTCTAAAAATGTTACATTTCAAATAAAAGCAAGGCTGCAAGTGTGACCGAACAATGTTTAAATACATATACCTTGGATCAAATATCGCTTCACTGTAGTTTTGCATTGTAAATTACATTATATAAAAATTGCAATCTCATTTTACCCTCAGACCACTGTCTATCAGAAATTTGATTTTTGACTATTTACACGACACATTGCCTTGTCAAGGTCTTGTATCGTTTATGCTACTTTCAAAATCATGAGGAAATGTGTCCTGTAAACTACAAATTATTCAGAGTTAAAACATTAGCTAAATTCAACATTCACCATTAAATACAGCAAGCAAAAGAAGAGTTTGAGAGAAGAAGTAAAACAATTGCTTTAACAGACTCAGTATAGTTATGATTTCTTTGATTTGACGAAAAACACGAACAAAAAAAAACAGGCTTTTGGAACTTCACCCTGAAAGCCTTTTTAAATTCCAATTGGGCTTGCCGAATTTCTGTTCCATAACTCTGTTACACACTATTAGTAAAAAAAAGCAAAATAATATTGACAGGCCAAAATGAGCTGTTTAGGTGTGGCTATCACATTTTTAAAAAGGGAAGAAACCCTACAGGTTAAGTGATGCAGCCTGTATTTCTCAATAACTTCTTGCCTGTATCAGTGTTATCTTTGTCAACACATCCTGTATTTTCATTGTCTTTTCCAGGATCTGGCAGGTTGGCTTGACAGATCTCTGTCCTGCTATCTTCTTTGGATTTCTATAGGTTGTGCAAGAAAATAGCAAAAAATTGTTACAATATATTAAAATCTCATAAAGTCACATTGACAGAAACATACAGGGTCATGAAGTACCTCTTCTTTCTCTGATGATTTCCCTGCAGAGGTTTTAACTGCCTTGTTTTCATCTTTGCTCCTGTTATCTGATGTATAGAGAAAATAGGCAATGGTTGGGGGGAAAAAAAATGGTTTTCGTTTCTTTAAGGAAAACTGAAGGTTTTTGATACATGATTTTCCATTGCATGTAGTCACTTATGTCTACATTATATGGTCAGGCTACTCAAACTTTGAACAATGCAAAATATGCATTGTATGGTAATTACAATCCTTTTTCAGACCCTGTTGCCACTTCACACTTATTATAACATTTTGAAAGTGCCAAACCTTTATTGTTTGGAGGAGCCACTGCCTTTGGAGGTCTTCCTCTCCGGCCAGGTTTTTTAGGGGTCATCTCTTGGTCCCCCTTCTTTTGTCTCTCCTTCTGAGAAGATAAAAAAAAAAAAAACTTCTAAAACAACATTTAATTTGGAAAAATATAAGGATGCAGCAATGGGAAAAAAACGGCAGGGAAAAAAACAACAGACAAGACTATTTTTAACATGTTGAATGTCTTTTTACTGAGAGTAGAACAAAAACAACCTATTTCACATCAACAATGAAAAAAACAAACAAAGTAATTGTTCCCTACTTTTACCACCTTTTGTCCATTCTGCGGTGATCCTGCAGGACAACTACCTGAGAAAGGTAGATTTATGATTATCATTTTTTTGAAGCAAGGCATTTGAGAGAGTTCTGTGATGAAAATTGCCCACAAAACAGAATGATGGATTCCCTATCAGTGATATGGAACAACTGGTCACATGTTGACATTACAAGACTTTTCCTGTGTTTGGATCTTTTGACTTAATCCCAGGCTGAAGTCAGATTGGGCCCACTGCCTTTTGTCACTGTCACAATGTCACCAATATAATGCAACCCACTAATCCTGATTGTGATTCCGAACTTATGGCACATTTTTCGAGATATAGACAACCTGATTGTATGTAATGTGTGTTAGGCTGTTGTGCTCACCACCATCATTGCCGGTTTGCAATTTGCTTTGTTCAAGCTGGTTAATGTCTTGTTTCACCTCCTCTTTAGTCAGGGTTCCCTGTAGAGCATTATTGAATACACATGAAGTATGCTGTACTATTAGCAATATATCAATATACTCGTTAATACAAAACGAAGACATGTTTAGTCTTACGAAGTAAAATCTTCAGCACAGACTCACAAAGGGAAAAAACTAATACAGGGAGGAGTGACAACTTACAGAGAGCACAGGAAAGCAAAATCTTACCTCCACAGATTCTTCCACCTCCTCTGACCTCTTTCTTTTCAGTTGTTGTATACCTGAGATGGGAAGAGGGGCAACTAAAAAAATTTAAATACAACTGCTTTGTATGTAAGAGGCATTCTGAAAATTCTACATTTGAGGTGAAAACAGGGTCGTATGTGGGATGGAGCATGTTAAAATACATCAAAATTAAGAATAGAAGGCAAGTGAGGCAGCCTGGATTTCTAAATAATTTCTTGCCTGTATCAGTGTTTTCTTTGTCAACACATCCTGCATTTTCATTGTCGTCTGGAGTAGGAGCTGGCAGGTTGGCTGGACAGATATCTGACCTGCTTTCTTCTTTGTAACTCTGTAAGTGTTGGAAGAATATAAGTTAAAAAAACGTTTGTATGTGATAATGTCAATATTACCAAGACAAGAGAAAACCATTGAATAAATTATAATATGGTAGTCATATTGACAGATGTACCTGTTCTTTCTCTGCTGAATTCCTTGCTGGAGTTTTATCTGCTTTCTCATCATCCTTACTTTGGTTATCTGATGTGTTGAAAAATAGGCAATGGTAAAAAAATGAATTATGAAAACAAAAATAAGGGTTTTTGAAACATGATTTTCAATTTCAATCGGTCACCCATTTCTACAGTATTGAGTCAGACTACTCACACTTTGAAAAATGCAAAATGTTAATAATACGATAATTACTGTCCCTTCTCAGACCCTGATATTGCCTGAGTTGCTGTTTTACAATTAACATTCATAACAGATTTGAAAGCGCCAACCTGAATTATTTGGGGGAGCCACTGCCTTTGGAGGTCTTCCTCTCCGGGCAGGTTTTTTAGGGGTCATCTCTTTGTCTCCCTGCTTTTGTCCCTCCTCCTTCTGAGAAGATTAAAAAAAAAACAGCCTTTTTGTACAGCACTGCGTTTGGAAAAATAAGAATGCAGCAATGGGAAAAGGACAGGAGTAAAACATCTAACAGACTAGACTACTCTTTGCACATGGACAGTGTTTTTACTGAAAGCAGAGCAAAGTAATGATCCTTCTATTTTAGACAAACAACTGAAAAAAGAAAAATAAAATCCCCCAACTTTCATTACCTTCTGTCCATTTGGCTGAGATCCTACAGGACCATCTGAAAAGGTATATTTACGATTAGCATTTTTTCAAAGCAAGGCATTCCCCAAAGTGAAACAGTTCTGTGAAGATAATAGTCAGCAAAAAATAAATGATGGATTCCATAACAGTTACATGTGACAACTGGTCACATGTCACCATAACAAGTGTTATCCTGTGTTTAGATCTCTTGTCTTTATCAAAGGCTGAAGACAGATTAGGCGCACTGCCTTTTGTTACCATGACAATATTACCTATATAACACAATCAAGTAATCCCGTTTTGTGATTCAGACTTTATGTCACATTTTTGGAGATATAAACAAACCGGTTTGTATGTAGTGTGTGTTATGTTGTTGTGCTCACCACTATCATTGTTAGTTTGTAGATTACATTGTTCAAGCTGGTTAATGTCTTGTTTCACCTCCTCCTTAGCCAGATTTCCCTGCAGAGCATTATTGAATACACATGAATTATGGTGTACTATTAAAGACAATATACTAATTGATAGAAATGAAGACATGTTTAGTCTTACAAAGTAAAATCTTCAGCACAGATTCGTAAAGGGAAATAAATAAATACAGTGAGGAGTGACAAATTAAAGAGAGCACAGAACAGTAAAATCTTACCTCCACGGATTCTTCCACTTCCTCTGGCCTCACTGTTTTCTCTAGTGGTTTACCTGAAATGGGGAAAACTGGGGATTAAAACAATTCAAATACATCTGCTTTATAAACAAGTCTCATTCTGAAAATGTTCCTTTATAAGTGAAATCAAGGCTGCAAGTTGGATGAAGCAATGTTTAAATACACATACTGTGTATCAAATATTGATTCACTGCAGTTTTGCATTGTGAATTATGTTTTGTAAAAGATCACAATCTATTTTAACAGTTAGACCACTGTATATTCAAAATCTTATTTCTGACCATTTGAAATACACATTATTGCATTATGAATGTTATCATTCACGCTTTTTCTTTCATGATGCAGCCTGTGTTTCAAAATAATTTCTTGCCAGTATCAGTGTTACCTTCTCCAACACATCCTGAATTTTCATTGTCCTCTTGAGCAAGAGCTGGGGGGTTGGCTTGATAGATCTCCGACCTGCTTTCCTCTTTGGATTTCTATAGTTTTAGAAGAAAATGACAAAAAATGTTATCCTTTTACAATGTGTCTGTTATAATGTGGATGTTCCCCTGATCAAATGCAAAAGTAAAAATTCATTACAATCTCATAAAATCACATTGACAGGAACATGCAGGGTTATGATGTACCTCTTCTTTCTCAGCTGATTTCCCCACTGAGGTTTTATCTGCCTTCTCTTCGTCTTTACTCCGGTTATCTGATGTATGGATAAAATACTCACACTTTGAACTATGCAATTTTTTTCAATGTAATGATCAGGGCCCTTTTTCAGACCTTGATATTGACATTTAAATAACATTTTAAAAGTCCTAACCTTTAACATTGGGGGAAGCCACTGCCTTTGGAGGTCTTCCTCTCCGGGCCGGCTTTTTAAGGGTCACATCTTGGTCCCCCTGCCTTTGTCCCTCCTTCTGAGAGGATTAAAGAAAGCAGTCTTTTAGTAGAGCATACATTTTGGAAAAACACAGTCATGTGAAAAAATTAGGACACCACACTCAATAATCAGCTCTTCATTGAGAAATGTTCACAGATCAATGTCCAATCATGTTTTTATGCATTTCTAGAAAAGAAAGTGATTTCATTACAATTAAACAACAAAATTTAACATTGTTTTACACATAAAGAGATATGAACAAAAATGTGTATTTTAATGGAGGAAAAAGTTAGGACACCCTACCCCCTAATAACTAGTGTTGCCTAGTGTTGGCTGACACAACTTCCATGAGACGCCTTTTGTAGCCTATTACAAGTCTCTGACATTGATCAGAAGACAGTTTGCCCCACTCCTCAATGCAGAATTCTTCCAGCTGTGATATGTTTGATGGGTTTCTTGCATGTAAAGCCTATTTCGAATCACCCCACAGTATCTCAATGGGATTAAGATCGGGGCTTTGACTTGGCCATTCCAGGATTCTCCACTTCTTAGTTTCTAGCCAGTCCTTGGTGGATTAGCTGGCATGCTTTGCGTCATTGTCACGTTGCAGTGTCATGCTTCACAAATGGTATGATTGGTATGAGGTTCTTTTCTTGGAAGGCTGTATTTGGTTCTGTCAAACATGTCTCCTGTTCTGGTGTCCCTATAATTTATTTTTATAATTATCTTATTCCAGGAGTCATCGTCTTTGTCTACGTTCTCTGTGGCAAACTTCAATCTGGCCTTAATGTTTTTCTTGTAGAGCAACAGTTTCTTCCTTGCACAACTCCCATGGGAGTCAAACTTGTGTAGTCTCTTTCTGATAGTAGAGTCATGCACTTTCATATCCACCATAGCCAGAGCCTGCTGAAGTTCCCGTGATAGGATTTTTGATGACTTCTTTGAGCATGTTGTGGTCTGCTCTGGGGGTGAATTTGCTTGGACAGCCAGACCTAGGAATAGTGGCTGTTGTTCTGAATGTTCTCCACTTGTAAAAAAACTTCCGAATGGTTGAATGACTGATGTCCAGTTCTTTTGAGATCTTTTTAAATCCCTTACCAGACTCATAAGTGGCCACAATCTTCTTTCTGAGGGCATCAGACAGCTCTTTAGATCTCACTATGGCTCTCACTTCAACACTTCAACAGTCAGGAGCACAGCAAACTAAATCTGAGGTAACATGCTGGGTTAGGAAGTTTGGATCATGTGCACCTGACATGATACACCTGTGTGATTTTAACCATTTTAAGTGGGGTAATATGTGGGGGTGTCCTAATTTATTCCTCAGCAGAAATTGCATCCTTTTTAAATTACATTTCACAATAAATTCTAAAAAGGCTTTTCTTATTTTTTAATTGTCTAGTAATATTACTTGGATCTCTCAGTATCATTAAAATTGAGATCAAATATCCATATGTCCAAATATATTTTAAAACATACAGACTATCATAATACATTTTTTCACATGACTGTATTAACATAAAAATATAAGGAGTACGGTAGCAGCTGCAAATTTACCCCAGGTGATGGTTTCTGTGGAATTTTCGTTTCTTCGCTATCACCACCTGCTTATTGGCATCAACAAAATGGCATAATGACAAATGTTGGCATCTGTCACCACTGTCTTTTAAATATATTACATAATTATAGATGGTAAATTTATACGATATGGCCAGTTTGTGTCAGTGAAACTGAATCTCACCTGTATTTCCTGGTTGTGGCACTTCTTCAACATTGCGACTGGATATCCTTCTTTTACGTCTCCCTCTCCCTCCTATCTTTTCATCCTGCATCGCAAAGAAGCATATACAAAAATTTAATCCGGGTGTAAATCTGAGTTGACATTGATTAATAACATGCAAAAATTCAAAGGACTGTGAGCACCATAAGGTTGTAAAGTGTTGTAAACCTTTCTATCTCTAAAATCCAAATTTCAAACACATCAATGGAGACAAGTTACCTTTTCTGACAGATCTGATCCTTTCTCAACTCCGTGGCTGTCAGAGCTGGACACATCATCTGTTGAACAAAATTCAGGGTTATTAATTAGATTGTTACATTTCTTTTTTTTTTTAATAAATTGAAAAAAATAGTGCTCAGTGTGTTTATATTGATATGGTTCAAAAAAAAAATTGCACAAAATTCTTAAACTCTTGATGCTTGATCAGTGCAGCACTAAACTGCTGAGGCAAAAAAAACTCACTGTTTTTTTGTACAGGTTCAGACTGTTTTTCTGATTTCTGGCCTTCTCTGACCCCGTCTGCCTTGTCCAAAGAACTGGGTCCCACCTAAAAATAATTGGTTTGTTACACAGATAAACAGAAGCTTATAATATAAGAAGATATACCAGGTATCCTGATTTTCAGTCCAAGGTGGGCAGGGGACAGACAGCTTAATAACACACGCACACATGCATGATAAATAGACAAGGGATATTGTAGATTCGCTGAAGATTCACAATATTTGCTGATGTGAAACCACTGATTATGTCAACAAGACCAGGACAAGAAATGTAAAAAAAAAATTTGGTAAAAAGATTCTATTTTTTCAATTTCACTCTAACATATTTTATGTTAATAATGTATACTTTATTAATCCCTCGTGGGGAAATTTGTTCGCTGCATTTATCCCATCATGGATGAACCATGAGCAGTTGGCATGCCGTCAACCAGCACCAGGGGAGCAGTTAGGTGCTCTGTGTCCTGCTCATCAACACTCCAACACACTAGGAGGAGCAGGGAATTGAACCAGGAAGGTCTAATTCCAAAGACGATCACTCTACCTCCTGCGCCACGCCATCCCATTCTATCCCTACGTGATCTAAATACCTTAGACCAGACCTGGGCATTTTACAGCCAGGGGGCCACATCTGGCCCTTTGAGCATCAGACTGCATGAGGTCAATCAGAACATGAATGAAAAAACATTTTTCCTGTTCATGTAATACAAGAGTGTTGATTTACTGTTATCATCTGTGCAGCCCCTCAAAACCCTTCAAGTTTCTCATATGGCCCCTTGTAAAAATGAATTGCCCACCCCTGCCCTGGACTGTTCATCTGGACTCATCTGTTGTTTACGTAAAGTGTTTTTGTTAACATTTGGGTGACAAGGAAAGCAAAGCTTATGCTGTGGGATTTATTTTATGCAAACCAAGTGTAAGCGAAGATAAATGTAAAAACATACAGTTTGTGCATCACTCCTCTCTTCAGCAGTATTTGGTGCCTCCTGTGTCTCAACCCTTAATTCCTCTTGTGATGAAAAGAAGATATTATTATGATACAGGCACTACTAAAAAATTGCATAAAGTAATCTATCATACATTCATTTTAAATAAACAGTAAAATACACATTAAACAAAAAAACATTTTATGGTCCAAAAAACTATTATGACAAAATCCCTTATGGTTACCTGGGCCCATCTTTGTTAGGCTGTCTCCTGCTTGAATTTCTGCTGTCTATTAATTTAAAAAGATTACACTCTGAATTCTGAAAATGTTGAGAGAAATTATTTTGAAATGTGTGAAGTGAAAAGAAACCTACCTTGGGACACATTGCTACACCCACAACATCTGGCACAATTTGCTCTGGGGCATTAGAAGATGTTTGAATCAAAAGTCACCCCCCAAAAAATCACGATATTTTCAGAAAGATTGTTTTTCAACTCTTTACCTTGTTGACGAGACATTTCTGTAACCAGTTCAGCACCACAAGTGTAATAAACAGTTACAGTGCTTTCTTTTGCACCTCCGTCTGTCTCCTTTGGGCCAGAAGCTGAAATGTAGAATGTAAATTACAAGTTATAGCAAAGACCACATCACTAAACAGGGGTTAACAACAGTAATACCAGCATAGGCAACAACATTGTGAAAGTACCATCTTTGTCAACGGGTGATGTCAATGACAATTCTTCATCAGGCTGTGTTTCCATAGCTATTCTAGCTTGTTCGGATTCCTCCCGATTTAAAGGAGTCAGCAATTCATCGAATACAGCATCTGCATCCTGGAAGAGATTCAACAGTTTTTCCAAAATGAAGAAGATACTTAATTTTGCTCCAGATAAAAAATAGGTCAATGGGATTGTAATTAATACCTGAGAAACCAGACACGCAGAGTTCTCGGCATGAGTTACATCCATTTCATTTTCCTGAGTCTTAGGCTCCTCTGTGAAATGATACAAAATTGTTGACCAACATAATCTCTTTGTTGGAGTAAAACATCCCCTTTGTTAATAGGACAAGGCATATATTTGTATCTATAATATTGTGTAATTGTGTTCTTCTTTTTCACATCAAAAATGTTCAAATTTTTCCTAAATGATACGACAACAAAAAAGATAGGAGATAAGCAAGTTCTTACCTTAAATTTTTAAGGATTGAGCTGGAAATTATCTTTTCCTAATTCCACTGGTACTACACTCCTGTGTTTTTTTCTTCAACATGTGACATACTAAGACTTACCCAGATAAGTGTAAGTATATTAATTTACCTGCTGTGACTGCCTGATCGCAAGTATTGTCATCAAGAGGTTCATGGGTTTGTGGAGGAACCCCTGGTGACGCCCCAGTAGCTGTGAGCACCATTTTGGTGACTGCGTGCAGATTTGTGGGAGGCTGCTGCTCTTCTTCAGCAACAGCTGTTTCCATTGGCTCTCGAGTCGATGTTGTAACCTCCTGATCTTTACCTCTCTCTTGAATAATAAAGCTGGATGATAAAACACTGTCCGGATCCATGGAAAGCAGAGTCAGAGCTGCTTCTTTCATCTTCATGTCAGCATCCTGGAGCGTCGTCTCTGGCGTTATAACCTCAGGACAGCTCTCCCGTAGAAGCCTTGCATCTGCCGAGGTGCAAACGTCCATGAGAGCCAACAGAGCATCAGCCTCGACTGGAACAGCAGGCACCTCTCCAACTTGAGTCTCTACCTCACCTTCGGATAGTTCAGGTGTGATGTCGCTCAAAGCATCACAAGTATCATCAGAGGATGAGGTGGTCACAGTGATGGTGATGGGTTCAGAGTCTGTGCTGATTTCTTGTTTCTTCAACTGGTCCTCTAACTCTAGACTTGTAGAAGAAACTGACCACTTTGAAATTTTATCCAAATTGTCTTTTTTGTCTTCTGTTGAGTTTTTCTTCTCCTCTTGGCTTGCGTCTATTTTCTCTGGGACTTTATCCTTCTTCTCCATTTTTTTCTTCATACCTTTATTCTCAGACAAGTTCTGGACAAGGTCTTCAGTGGCCTTTAGCTGTTCCTTTACATTTCCATCTTTTTTCTTCTCTTTCGGTGTATCGAGTTTGCTGAGAGTTGAACCAGGCATACCTTTATCTTCCACTATCAGAGCTTTTTTGTCAGTCTTCATTAACAATGGAGTTTTATTTTCCTCTTTAGATTTAAGTTTTTCCAAAATTTTCCCTTTCTCGATTGGTTTGACTCTTTTTAAAGCTTTATTAGCCTCATAGCTGGCTTTACTGGTTTTCTGACTGTCTTGATCAGTCTTAATTTTCTCTTTCTCATTGTCTTTACTATCAAATTTAGGTTTGGATTTGTCTCCAGGCCTGTCTTCTGAGTGGCTCTTCGATTTCTTCAGGACCTCCTTGGAGTGTTTATCTTTCTTTTTGCTGCTCTCTAACCCCAGTTCTATGTCAAACTGATCCTCAGGGCAGAAAGAAGAATCAGGCCGATGAAGTTGCTTGGTATCACATTTTGCTGGTGTTTTCTCTCCTTTGATTCTATCCTTCTCTTTGTCCTTGTCCTTCTCCCTAATTTTATCTTTTTCCCTGTCTTTATCCTTCTCTGCTTTGCCGGTTTCCACAGATTGAGCCTTTGTTTTCTTACCAGTTGTATCTTCAGCTACACCTTCAAACACAAAAGACTTTTGCTCTTTAGCACCACCTGTCACTTTCTTCTCACTTTTCATTTTGGGCTTCTTGTCTCCCTTTTCTTCAATGTTCACTTTAAGAGAGGCCCCCTCCTTCTGCTGAGGTCCACCTGCCTGGTGTTCTGATTTTTTCTCTTGCTTTTGTTTCAGCTTGGCACGTTCATCTGACAAACTCCGTTCTTTCTCTTTACGTTCTTTTAAATAAAATTCTTTGCGTGATGATCTGTCAAATTTCCCAACAGAACGTTGCTTGAGGGCTTCTTGGGAACCTTGTTCCAACTCTAAAATGAAGGAGTGTGTCCGGCCTTTGTCACACAGCTTTTTGGCATCACTGGAATCCTCTGAGATGCTGCCACTTGTCCTTCGATGTCTCTCATCCAATGATGTTGAGTCTGAGATAAGTCTAAACTTTGGTTGAGGAGTCTTTGACGCTGACAGTTTTACTTCCTAATCAATAAAAACACAACAAAACAAAAATCAAGGTTACAGGTTGTGACACATCACTTCAAATAATAACATATCCTTAATTACAATGTATGTTTCACTCAAGAGGCCTTCCACTTACTACCTTTTTAGACCCTTCTCCCGTGTCCCCTTTTTTCCTGCTAAAAACATCCCCGCCTTTCCTACAGGATGAAATGTATTGTTATTCAAAAAAATCTGAGGATTTTACTATATGGTACAGCAAGAAAAGTATCATTTTATATTACTGATTTTACATTTACCTAGAGTCTAGCTTCCTCTTTCTACTGAGAGCCACTTTTTTCTCCAGAACTTTCTGTTCTTTACGGGCTTCTTTGGCCCTGGGTTTCTCCAGTGCAGCAGAATCCCCACTCTTTCGATTTTTCTGATCTGAGTAGGGGAAAAAGACATTAAGTGATAAGAACATCAAATTCTTCATCATGTCTTCGACATACACCACTTGACAATTCAGGAAAAATGACAACACACTTTCTATGCATCTTTTAGTAACATTACCTGATCCACTCATGAAGAAATAAATGCGTTGAATGGAGAAAGGACAGTGGAAAATAAA
The DNA here is from genome assembly GCA_901007705.1 of Fistularia tabacaria. NCBI lineage: Eukaryota > Metazoa > Chordata > Actinopteri > Syngnathiformes > Fistulariidae > Fistularia > Fistularia tabacaria. The sequence continues at coordinate 191,569 of CAAKHD010031320.1, forward strand.
ATTAAAAAGTTAACTGCCTTTAACTTTACATTCCAGCATTCTAATTAGAGCAAGATCCAACATTTTCCTTGGTATTAAATGTGGGACAGAAAACTGTACTTTGATTGGGCCACCACATTTAGGGCTTAAAAATGCTTCTATTTCTGCACAGGATGCACTAATGTGATCAATTTAGAAAATGTAATGCAAAGTTACAAGACTGCATTAATGAGAATAGACCTTGTTCTTCAGCCTGGGCTGCTTTGTTTTTACGTTTCTCTTCCATTCGCTCCCGGTTTTGTTGCCTTTTGAGCAGCCTTTCCTCTTTGTCTTTTGCCTTAAAGGAGAAAGTTAAAAGTACCAGAGATGAAGATCTGTGGTTACAATACTGTTGAAAAGTTAATGGCTGAATGTTTGTTGTACACAGCCTTTGGTTCCTGCACCATGATGCAACTCTTCAACTCACTGCAGATCTGCGCCGTTCTTCCACGGTGATTTCATCATCTGAGTCGCTATAGTAACGGGAGTACAAGAAGGGCTTGTGAACATAGGCCTTACGGCGAGGTTTCGGTTCTTTTTCTTCTTCTGCTCCATCTCCACAGGCTGTTTTCTTTTCTGATCTCTCACCTTGAAGTTAAAAACAAAATCACACACATACAGAAAATTAGTTGAATGCCTTGATTGCATTTGGGAAACAAATTTGGTGTAAGAAACCATTTTACAATCAAAATTTGCAGCAAAAATCATGCTAGAAATAAAATCAGAGACCATCTGGTAAAATTTCTCCCTCTTCAGAGGAATCAGACAGCAGTTCTTCATCTTCACTTTCCTCCTCAAATGATGATAGGTCACTGGTGTGGACAGAGCTCACTGTAATGTCACTCAGGCCTTCTAAGTCAGAGTCCTCCAGAGAATACTCTGCAGGGGAAAGGCACCACAGAATTTATAAAAAAGTTTATTGCATAAAAATCTGAAACAAACATTGCAGGAATAAAAACAGAGGTACAAAAATAGATATTTGGGAACTTTTATCTGGCTGAGGGACTGAATATTAGACTTCCCATGATGGATCCAATAATAACCACAGTTTCCATAATTTTAATCTTTGATAAATCAGCATTATCACTCAGCATTTTATTTGAAAGAACTAAGGATACCGAAAAATACCAATTACTTAAATACTGAGCATGTAACTACAATAGCACAAGTATTATTCATACATTGACAATAACTGTAACCTGAAACATTACCCTAATCTGCACAAAACCCTACGCCTTCATAGAAATTAACATCAATGTGCCAGAGTCCATCCATAATTTGCTCAGAGATTAAAAGAAATTGAAAATATAACAAAATAGATAGAGATTTCTGACACTTCTCCATACTTTAATGGGACCCCTCGCCTCAACCCTTCACAATTTTTTGCAAATACTGGTTTGGTATTGTTTTCCAAAGTACCACCACCAAAAATCAACAAACAGTGATGGGACTAGAAACTTGATAATATAAAACCACAAAAATGGAGCAAATATTTAGTTTTACATATACTATGAACATATATACTTGCTCTATAAATTATTATAAATACAGGTGTACATGTAAAAAAAAAGTCCTGGATTGCAATGCATAATGGTTATAGATATTTTATTAAATGCAACAAGGTTCTTCTTTCTGTTTTTCTAAGATTAGTGGGCAAATTTCACAAACAAAAAGAAAATCATCTTACCTTCCTTTATTCTCTCTCTGGCTTTCTGCTTTGCCTGACAAGTGGATTTCAGTACATCTTCATCCTGCTTCTCCTCTGTCAGTTTTCCTATTGTTTTACAGACAGCTTTGTCTTTTTCTTCGGCTGTTAGATCTTGATGTCTGGTCTCTTCCTCTTCCATTTTTATCTCCTCTGTAAGAATTTCTTTCCCCTCTTCCATTACATCCTGAGTTTCTTCTGTTTTAACTTCTAATTTATGCCCCTCTGGAACTGGCTTTGGTTCCTCTGCTTCTTCAAGTACATTACCCTCACTGCTGCTTTCTCCTTCCTCATCAAGACTCATGTCTTCATCACCCTCTTCCACTAGAACCATTGTCTCATCTGACAGTTTTTGTCCTTTCTCAGAGCATGAAATGGCCCTAACACTGGCTTCTTGGTTGAGAGAGGTGATGGTGTCAAGGATGGACATGGCATCACTGGATACAGGTGCAGGTGGAGTGGATGACGAAGCTGTGAAAAAATTAACAAGTCACTGTGAATCTTCTGATCGTAAAAGCTTCATGATTTGCTCTGCTTTGTTGTTTTGCAAGACACAGTCAAGTACGAGTCTTTTAACAAGCGAACCCCAAACTGACCTCCTTCTATGGGCAAATTGTAAGCACAGCCGGTCCATCCTGGAAATTTTTCAACTAATTACTAAAAAACTCCAAAACTCCAGAAACCGGCTCCTACTTTAAATGAACTAAAGTTAAAATGTTATTTGAGCTAATATCAACAGCACACATTAAATTAACATAAGAAACACAAGGTTTCTGTGAGAAGATTGTGAACTGAACAACAAAAAGACATCAAGCGGATGGTATTAAAATTGCAAATGACAAATGATGTACAAATCAACCAATCAATTATCATCAAAAACGTTAGTGTAACACCTGAACATTTTTTTTTTCATTTTGAAGTGTCTTGGGATAACAATTACCGATTAAATGTCCTCCCCTTTTTGGATTAAATTACTACTAAAAGGATTTTTTCAGTTCAATAAATCAACAATGTGTAATTGTGTTAAGTAATTGTTATCTTAGTGTTGGCCACGATAACACTGATAATAATTTTTGTGTGGAAAGAGCAGCACTTCATTGCAGTCAAGTATCATCAAGACATGACATGCAATCCACCTTGCTCAGGAATCGTGCTTTCCAGTTTGGTCTCAGCTGCAGGTGGTGGGGCCAATGGCTCCTCAGAACAGCTGCCAGGTGACAGAAATTCACGGACCACCCTCTCCACCTGTGGCCTGAAGATGTGGTTGATTTTGGGATCCACCACCTGGGCCACAATCCTGTCTACTCCTTGCTCCAGCATCCCAGATCTAAGAGGTACAGCTCGGTTTAGTGGTGGGTCACCATCTCATGACATCGCATATTGTAAAGAAGAGGGGATCACAGGAGATAAACAGCAGTCAAAGGGGCAAAGATATTACTTATGACTCACTGTAGTACAAGTTGCCTGATGTTGTTTCTCAGTTGGTTTTTGTTCAAGTGAGGACTCCATGTGTGGTTTGAAAGGTGATTGGACACAAAGTTATCCACCCTTTGTTTCAAGTTCAAATAAGCAGGCTGCAAGAGATGTGAAACACACTTAGCAAGTATTAACATAACAATGTACACCTAACGAAGCCCTAAATAATCTATTTCGGATAGTATTTGTCCCTATTTCAATTTGAAGTAGAACCAATACAATAAGTTGAACAATTAAATAGTAAATACTCAACAGAAGGGTGATCTGACAGGTGAAAATTAGACTTAATTTTAAATATTTGGCTAGCAGTTTGTGGTTAGCTAGCCAATTCAGAGAAACTGAAATCTCAATAAATAAAATAAAAATCGAGTCTAAGCTCCTCCAAATCTGATTTTTCTTACCGAGACAAAGCGAAAACCACATAAGGAAAACACCCTCGGCAGTTCAGTTACGGTACCTTCGTGTCGACGTCTGCGAGGCAGTCCCTCCTGAACTGGTCGAATAGCCCCTGTGTTTTCAAGTGACTGACAATCATTGAGACCAGTTGGGGGTCCCCGGGTGGTAACCCAGCCATATCCGAACGAAATTGTTTGGATTTCAGTGGGTTAAAGACGATTCTGATGAAAAATCATCGGAATATATCCAACCACTGTGTTTCTGTTATGGTCTATGAAGTTCGATGGAGGCTCGACCCGGAACAACAGTGCCATTGAGGAGGGGAAAAAAAAAAACAGTTTCCCTGAACCGGAAGTAAAAGACAATCGGCAGCTAAAATACATTGAATTGGCTATTAGTTGACCATGGGTAAACAATTAACATTTTTTTATTTTAGTACTTGATTACAGTTACTTTTCTATCCATGTGCCACGTTTAGTTTTCCGGTGATATATTTAGCTGTAAATTGATGTTTTATTGGCTCCGATCGCGCTGATTGGATTGAAAGCTTTACATTAGCGTTCTCTAGTGGCTTACGTGGTGTACTAAAAACATAAGGTCCAATCATGTTCGTTTTTCTATTGTTTTTGTTTACAGTTATGTTTTTTTTAAGAAATAAGAATGATATCTCACCGAACAATCAACTGTTTACATTTCAGCTATCCACATATCAGACGTGCTTGAACATGACAGTTTTCTATAAGCTGACAATTGCAGATAGCTGCTGTGTTGAACGGCATTTGCGATAAACTTTAATCATTCAGTGAAGAAAATAATTGTTTCTGGCAGCGGTGGGATTCGAACCCACGCCCCCGAAGAGACTGGAGCCTTAATCCAGCGCCTTAGACCGCTCGGCCACGCTACCCTGCGGTTGTGAGAATGCGGTTTTCATACCTTATCGCGAAAGTAGCATTCCTACTTGATTTCGTCGTTTACCTTTTTTCCCAGGGTAACTCACTGAAGATTACCACTCATTTTGACGTTGGTTATAAGAGAAAGAAAGAACTTGCAAAGAACAGTGCCGGGGAAAAGGTCTCATCTCAGTGTGGCTTCTCTGATCATACTGTATCTCAAAAACATCGAACATTTGCTGTCCCTCTCGGACTCATTCCTGATCTTAGCGATCCCAGATGCTCCCAGAGAACCACAACATCTTCAGCTCTGCTTCCTGTCTTTTCTCCACTGTGTCCAAATTTTGTCCACCTTTCCTTTAGCTCCGGCTGATATTCTTCTAAGTTACTTAAACAAACAATTAAATTATTTTATAATGTTTATTAGGCTTTGAATATAGCTCAGAGGATTAAAAACAACAGTTACCGCCCCCACCCTCAAACATGAACATTTAAGAATTTATCAATCTTGAGTTGTGCTTTGGTGTCATCACCATCATAGACAGGAACTCAAAACAAAGAAATCACAATAAAAACACATATGTCTGGAAACACTAATTTTAAAGACCACACGCTATACATTAAAAAAACAGGTAGAAGTATTGATACCCATCATAAAATGAGCCAGAATAATGACAGTCTGAAGTCTATGGCAGTGACACCAAAAGAGCCTGACCCTGAAGTCTCTTCTGGAGGACAAAACAAATATTCCTCACGAGTTCAGTAGGTTGGGTTCATGAATTTTTGGAAGGACAGATTGGGGGTAAGACCCGACGAGAATTGGCCTTCACCCAGGGGTGGTCGATGACACTCTTCAATGAGAGGCGGTCAATGGGGTTATGGCGCAGCATCTTTGAGATCAGGTCCCGTGCACCATCTGAGATTGTCTTGGGGAATTTCAAGTCCACCTGTAAACAGCAAGAAAAAAGTTTTTCCACTTCATTTGACTGACTGTTTCACAATAAATTCATCAGTTGCATTGCATATGGAGATGCAACTTTCATCCACTCCATACAAAAAGAGGGTGTTCCTAAAAGTTGCCCTTTCTACTACCATGGTATTTGACAATTTGCAAACCTTTTAACATTGTTTGGGAAAGGTTGAGGGAATTACTCAAAAATAAGAAAAATGCTTACACAGACACGTTACTGAAATGGCTACACCAGTTTTATAACATCTATTGGAGAAGACTTGGGCACTCCAGATGCTCACATTGTCTGTATTTTTTTCCAGTCAAAAGGTGCACTGTTATTGAATATGAAGAATTCAGTGACTGAATCTCACTCCTCATGTACACCAAATAGTCAAATAGTTAAATTTTTCTAGAAAGAAAAGAGAGATAAAATAAAAAGTAGAAAAAGCAACAAAATCCTTCTACGATAATAGGTAACAGTTTATGTAAAGACCGTAACCATCTTGCTTGCAGGAAAATGAATCAAACAAAATATAGACAAAATGATTTAACCAACCTTCATAATTCTCTTGTATGTTTCTGTGTGGCTGGCAGTTTCAAAGGGTGGGTTTCCAACCAAGCATTCATAGCAGAGGACACCAATACACCACAGATCCACCTTTTCACTGTGGGTGTGGCCTTCAATCATCTCAGGAGGAAGGTAATCCAATGTCCCACACATTGTGCGACGCCTAGAAATAATAAGAAACAGAAATCACTTTCGTGAATCGAGCAGTTTCAAACTTGTATCACAATAATCATTTAGATTCTCACCTGAGAGAAGGTGCATGAACAGACCATCCAAAATCAGCTATTTTCAGTTCTCCACGATAACCCAGAAGCAGATTCTCTGGCTTGATATCACGATGAATAACTTTCTTTTCATGACAATATATTAATGCATCAGATATCTCCTCCATGTACTACAAATAGAAAGGATGGCATTAATTAGAATGTACTATATATTTCTTGACAATACAGGGTTTGTCAGAAAAATGATAGCGCTCTGAACCAATTTATATCTGGTACAGAAAAAATACAATTACAGTAGAAAATCTTACAGTGGCAGTTCGCTGATCATCAAATCTCCCACATCTCTGTAGTTCTTTGTACATTTCACCACGTGGCGCATATTCAAGCACCAAAAAGACCCTCTTCCGGTCATGAAAGTAGTTGTAGAAGCGTAAGATGTTTGGATGTCTGATGGCAGAAATATGATTATTTTCAACAGTGTGTAAACAGAAAGAAATTATCAGTGTGTTCAAACTCTGGGGAAAAAAAGCAAATCCTCGAATGAAACAGCTAACGTGTTCATTTGAGCACTCGCAGCTTTGCCAAAGATACCTTTTGGATTTTAGTTATGTATTGAAAACACATGTTAACATGTTTAAATGGGTTAATTGCCCACTGAGAAACAAATGTAGAAGCATTAAGACAAATTTTAAGGTACATTTAAAAATTCACCTTATGGCCAAACAACTATTATTACAAAGGGAACAATAGTCAAATATACAGTCTATTTTTTCCCAACCAGCCTATTGTTCAGCCTTTTAAGTGGATAATTATCAGTGACCAGAAACATATAATACAGACAGAAAAACACCAGAAAGTATTCAGTTAAGGTCTGTAATCTAAAATGTCTGCAACGACAAAAATAACAGTAAAAACTGCTCTATCCTCATATCATGGTTTTGTGGCAAACTTGGATTTTTATGCAGTGACTTAATTGGGACCCCATAAAGAGGCTGATGGCAGCTGGATTATAATCCTTTTTAGAGATAAACAATCCACTTAAGAATGATTCTGATGGATAAAATATAAAATCCAGCAACTGACTCTTGTTTAATATTTCATTTAATTGTCTATTTCAATTGAACTATCATGAGCTAGCACATTTGTGCAGGAAAAAAGTCAAACTGTGAACATGCAAATTCGGATAAATTAAGTTCTCTGAAAACTTTACATTCTTCCAAATTCTCCCACAGGAGTTTAACTTAGGGGAGATCTGGTCACCTACATACTCACTGACTTCTCTAAAACAGAGTTCCTTTCCCTATTCTGTCAACACTAGAATCTAACAAGTCAGAATGCTCAGGAAATTCAAGTGGAATGCCAAAAATGCACTGTAACTGTGAAAAATAGGGGTCACCATCAACACACAACAGATGCCAAAAATGTATGACAGGACACTAACTTGAGGTGGGCCTGAATCTCAATTTCCCTCCTGAGCTGGTGCTCCACACTCTCCTTCTCCATCTGTGACTTGAACAACACCTTCAGAGCCACGATAGACTGCAACTTCTTTACCCTTGCGAGGTAAACATTCCCAAATTTGCCCTTTCCAAGTGGTCGACCAATGTCGAAGTCATCAATGGTGATTTTCCTAAAAAGCATACAGTCACAATTTAACATAAACCTCTGAAAAGATTGGTTTTTAAACAAAGACAAGAAAACTTCAATGCAATAGGTTCAAAGTATAATTAACTTGCCTTGAACTGGATGATGAGGCCACACACTCTCTCCCAGGAACTTCAAATAAAAACAAAGGATCAACATAGTCACATACTCTGTTATGTTAGAAAGACACCTAGATGTAAGCCTTGTAAATTTACCTGTAACTATATTTTTGTCCATCTCTAGATGAGGCTTCACTTGAACACGCTGTGGAACTGTCACCATGCCAGGCACTGCATACTAATAACCAAAAACAGACAAGATTCGCACAATGCACTTTACTAAAACTACCTGAAAAGGTCACTCAAATAACTCTGTTGACTTATACTAGGACACAAAACGAGGCACATCGACAATGTATTAGATAGAGCAAAAATCTAGATGAAGACTAAAACAAGAAAAAAATGCCATCCTCAGATATGAACATGTGAGAATATATCCATCTTGACTTAATTTTTGGTGTCAAAACCATCAGAGACAGGAAATCAAAACAAAGAAATGACATTTCAAACACATACTTCTGGAAAACACAAATGTTTTAAGACTACATGCTGTACATTAAATGTGCCCGAATAGTGGCAGCTTGAACCTCAGTGACACCAAAAGATGCTATCAAAAGCAAATTATTTCTTACCAGTCGCTGGAAACTTGTGGGTTTACAATTTTCCTTATTCTGTGAAAAAAATAATACATACACCTCAGATAATCATATTAAACAGGTAAAGAAACATTTAATATTTAAGGTGGCAGAATATAACCTAATTATAATTGACAACTATCGATTCTTCACCTTGAATAAAAATGATAAAAGCAAATACTTTGTTACTCTCAAGTTCTCGACTTATCTATTACAGCTGTAAATGCCAGTGCTGGTTACTTTATTTGCTGCATGACTGCACATTAAAGCAATAACAATTAGCAAGATTAATAATCTAGGCAAACTAAGTCAGAAACAGTTTTCCCTTTTTCTGACACAAGATGCACCTGAAGGAGGAAATAAGTAATGTTAAACAAAAAAAATGGGTCGATGCTAAAAAAGGGATCAGTGAACTGCCCTCAACAACTAAATGTATAAGCTTATGATTGTGTTTTTTCCACAGAGAAAAGCTTATTCAAAATAAATAGTGATGTATTATCAGTTCACTTACCTACCTGCCTTAAATTTAAATTAATAACATTCGCACATCAAAGCCAGAGAGGAGTGTTGTGTTAGCTCTCAAATATTCATTTTCTACCAGTATTTTTCATATGGTTATGAGTATTAGCATTTGGTTGTGAGATGTCAGACAGTAAGTACTAAGTTTTTAAGTCATTACAACTGACTGATAGTCAGATTATTATAATATGATCTATGATCATTTTTTTGCTATGAATTCAACATAGCAAAAAGCTCACGCCTCCCTTCAGTCGTGAGGTGTACATGTATGAGAGGCAACAGTGACAAACTGAAAAAGGAAATTGCGTGTTTTTTGTGCTTGTAGGCTTTCCATTTCAAAAGCCATGATAGATAATGCAATGATAAATACGAGGGGGGAAAAAGCTGCCAGTGACAAATTGTGCACGAGTACACTTTTAAAAAGTGAACACAGAAAATGCCGATGGAAAAGAGCAGGAACAAACATGGCCTGATCTTGCGTACGTGTAACATTAATTATCACACTGAACATTCAAATATGGTAAAATTGCCGTGTCAACCTCGGATAAATATTCCCTACAATGTTATGAAAGCCATGACTCACCATGACAATATCGGACGAGATAAGTCTTAAGCAGCCGTAATTTGGTAAAGCATTGTCAGGTACTGATGTATTTTGCCTCTACTACGGCAGTTTAGACAAATAATGGTCAAGGACGAGCTACGTATATTTATTTGACTCGTTTTATGGCTTGTGCAGCGACGTGCCGTGTGTGAAGGTTTCATTTAGAACGGTAGTTTGTCCTCGCACTCCGTGTTTTCAACAGTTTTCAATATTAGCATAACTCAATTCTTGTGACACTAGGCAAAGCAGCTAACAGAAAATCCTTTCAGTAGCTTTATGCTATTACAACAGAGCAAATAAGTGCTAGACAAATTGAGACTTTTCGCTTCTCTCGGCGTAATGCCTGTGACGTTCCCCAAGCAATAAACTTTACCTGCATCGTTGCTGAAGAAATCAAGCGAATTTAACTTTAAAGTTAAAATGAGTTGTTGTGAATTTCCTCACCGCCAACGTTTTCAAAATGTTAATCTGAACGAATTCCATTGGCCTGTATGTTCGACACTGAGTCCTCTCATTGGCTAGAATCTTCAAAAGAGGAAGCTGATGATTGGTGCAGAATGGTCAAATGGGGGTTAGACCCGCCCAATTTCCTTAATACGGTTGACTTTATTCCATGAATACGGTTAAGGAAACGGTGAGATTTTAAAAAGAAATTAAAGAAGAAAGGGAAATTAAAAAATATATTTTGAAATGTATGGAAAAACATTTGCTGACCAAATTAGGGTTCCTAACCCATTTTCAGGCGTAATTTATTGGGCTCAGGGGCTGACTGTGCCTCCAAGTGACTGTAGACGGAAAGGCATGTAAGGGATTTGAGCACTTTCGAGTTTATAAATTGTAAGAAATAGTGGATATATATGAATCTTAACATGAAAAAGGTGAAATTAATAGAGTGAGTATTATCATATAACGTAGTTCATTCGTCTTTTCACTTAATGACTTGCCCAAGAAACTAGAGATTACAGTACAAAACTAAAGTGTTCAAGATGTTTGTATGCTTTAGTCCAGTAATAAGCAATATTTACACGACGAGACACTTCCTTGAAATAACGTCATTTTGCCTCAGTAATATTACACCACAATCTTTCTCTGTTATCTTTTTTTGGTAAAAGTAACGCATGCACTTTGATGGGAACATCTGGATGCCCGTTTTTTTATAACCCTTGTAATATAGGAGAGGTGTTTTGAAATCAAAAATATTGTAGGAATTTAAAACAAAAATAGGCAGGGGGGCTTACCACTTGCACCATGAGTCTAATCCCCTTAATTTCTTCACAACTATTTGCCAACAAAATGTCCTCATAATTTATGAATAATAATAGTTAATATATCTAAAAGAATCATAGTGCTGTACAAACTAGAATAGGTGAGTAGGACATGATGAAATGGATAACCTCTCATTTATTGTCTATTCCACCTACCATGCAGCCACAAGGAGAGGATGCGAGCTCCACACGGAAAGGCCCCCTGTCAGGATTATTTGCCAGTCACAGGTACACAAAGCTGACTGTCTAAAAAGGGTTTTGTTTCAAAGGTCCAGATTTAATCTCAGATATTTCTTTAGTTATTCTACAAAATGTAAAACGGGAGAAATAACTCGAATTGTGGTTCCGCACCATGGAACAACAGTACACGTGTCTTTTTGATTTTTTTTTCAGAATTTTATAGGTCACGACATAAACCAATTAAATTTTTTCTTGAAGCAATAATATGTAAAAGGAAACAATGAAAAAAACTGCAAACATGCAATAAAAAGTTACACTTCAATACCTATCCATTGAAAGATTTATTCAAACTGATTTTCATTTAAACATTTATACCTCAAATCTTACATATGTATTGTCTGCACACAAATTTTCAACTTCAAACACATATTAAACAAAAATGGTTTTGTAATTTCTAGAAAAAAATATTCAGGAAAAAAATGAAAGAGAACACACAAGAAGAAACAAATACTGGAAGAAAGAGTAACATGTTTAAAAATGTTTTGTTGTTCAGCAACTCAAGAAAAGAAATCCTTTTGACATAAAAACGTGGTTGAATGAACAGGAAACGTGAATTCTCGCCAACAGTATTTTTCTTTGTGGCCGATCGCTTTTTCGTTTTTAGCATCTGCATCGCACATTACACACTTCCTTTTATCCTACAAATCTGCTTAAAATATGTTAGTTTTACACAATGATAAAAAAAACGTCAAACGCCCATTTCATTGATATTATTTTCATAATGACAAAATTATTGGTAACAGAGGATTTATATTATCCACTTCCTAACACTGAAGACCTATTTAGTCTGCATTTAGTTGAACAGAGCAGTTGGTGAAAACGAGAGTGCAGCATGGTAGTAAAACAGCGAGTGAGCGACGCAAACTTGGAATGGGATTGTCCATATCTGCTTTGTTGTCTTCATTGCTGTTATCCACGCCAGCAGCTTCTTCACTGTCATTCTCTTCTTCGTCACCTCTCTCCTCTCCTTCCTCCACTTGAGGAATCTGACGCGGCTGGAAGACCACTTCAAGAAACTCCAGTCTGAGGAGCCCTCGGAGCATTCTACAGCTCCGCACGACCTGCATCTCACTGAGTGTGCAGGCCTTTAGGCACAAACGCCTCAAGTCTTTCAGACGGCTGGCACAGAGCAAGCCTGGCCCAACCTCCTTACCTCCAAGGCTTAGCTCCTCTAGCCCAAGCCACCCTGCTCCTAACCCCAGGGAGGCCATCTGAAGCTGGTAGCCCTGTCGCCCAGTTATGCCAATTTCCAGAAACTTAAGACGGGACAGCCCTTCTACACCACACATGCCATCCTTTGCAGCACAGCTCCTCAGTCCGTTAGCAGTTACACGAAATGTGTCACGCAGCTCTAAATGACTGAGCCTCTCCCAAGACGTCAAACATTGCAGGTGCTGGTCCGTAAAAGAGGGAACACTATTAAGAACTAATCTCTCAATAGAAATCCCTGACGGATCACCAAGCTTTTTTCTTTTTTGTTGAGGACCAACACTGGAGGTGGCTTCTACATTTTCATGTTGGCCAGCAGGTGAAGTTGGCAAGCTCTGTTTAAAAAAGTCTGGAGGCAACTCACAGCCACGCAGCTCTAGCACCTTCAAAGATGGAGGTAGGAGCTGGCAACTGGGAAGGCTTCTCAGGTCTGCATGCAAAAGGTACAACTTACTGAGACGAGGGCACTTTGTGGACAAAGCTTTGAGCCAAGACTCAGAGATAAAGGTGCCTCCTCGAGCAGAAAGCAGCAAACCACGCAACCTTAGATACCTTAGTCCACAGCCGAGGTACTGGCGCAGCAGCACCCAAAGTTTGCGGGAGGTCACCTAACACACAATAAACAGGCCATGACATAAATGTTGTAGAGGATGACTGAGGGTTGCAGGTTTTAGACTGTTTCTGTCAATATATTTGTGGCGGAAGCAATAGGCCTTTACAGTACCAATTACACAAACAAGAGAATCATGGAAGGGCACAGTAATTTATGCACACAAACACAAAGAAAATTCAATGAGCCCTACTGTGAGGATTAATAGCAAGGTAGTATGGGGGACAACATTAGAATTCTAATTTGAACATTTGAAATCGGATGAGAGGGAATTTAAAAACAACTAAGTATAAAAAAAAATTATGTGTACTATTTTGATTTTAAAAATAAGAAATTGGAATAAGTGAATCTTCATGAATGGACCACATTTCTTACCCCTTTCCACGTTGTCAGATCGACAAGTCTCCACAGTCTTTGGTCTTTGACGAGGCGTCTCCATCTCTTACACACTCTGAAACGAACCGTGAATGCAGTAAGTAACTTGGAAAGTGTAGAGCATAGAGTTAAAAGAAAAAAAAAAATCACACAATGAGTTTTGGTCCACAAGGCGCAAAACTGGTAAAACATTGATAATAAAGTTAAAATATGCTTACCTCCCAGCCTTGACGAGCTCACGTACGCTCAAATACGAAAACACGTCAATTAAAATGTTTTCTGGAAAGTAGTCCAGGTTACAGGCTTTGAATTCATCCATTTTGTAAACAAAACACTTCAGCCTTGAACACGGACTGAAATCCAGAGACACACAGGTTGCACCCGAATCAGGAATCCGCAGGAAACAGCTGCACATTTGCTGTGGGACCTAGCAGTAGTTTGCAACCTGCGTCTCAATGCATACCATAACAAGTCTCATTCAACCTGAGCTTGACTTTCGCTTAATCCGATTCTTTCAAAACTATCAGGAATGACACACATGCTGTAGTTTATGTGTTTAAATATCCTCCATATATTTTAACGTTACCGTCCAACGTTCGTTAGGCTGACAGACCGATGCGCATGCGCGGTTCACCGGACAAGATGGCGACCAGCAATGGTGGCGGAATGGAAGTGGACGGGGCAGGCGAGTAATTTTATGTGAAATCACGATATCTGGATTCTGTAAATCAGACTCTTCATGCAAACTGTCATGTGTGCTGTATTTTAGCTATAGTGGTGTCCTTACATGATGAATCGTAGTTAAAACTCACTCGCAGCGAGCTTGCTGACATAAGCGGAATAAGTTGAGGTGAATCCAGTTTTACACCGCTATCATTTAAAACTACCAGTAAACAGACTCATTAACATTAGCCTTAACATCTTTTTCGCGAGTCTGTTGTACGAGTTTGTTTTCAAGTACAACCTAATCCTAGTTGGGCCACTCCAATTTAGTATAAGAACAGTTGAATTATCGGCAAACAAGCGTGTCAAATAGCTTGTGTTGGTCATCAGATTCCTGGTATGATGTGTTTTTCTTGAGGCTTTGTTAATACAGATTATTTGTGGGTTATTGGTGACGCTTCCAGTGATGGGTCGTTTAATAATAATGCTGAAGCACATTCAAATAATTTAACAATAGTGCTAGTTTCATGCATTGTTTAGAGAGAGGGAGACTATTTTTCACAAATGTATAATATGTAATTCTATGATCCGCGTGGATTTTGAAAACATGAATCAATTTTCAATGTCAAAAATACAAATTCAAAAGTAGAGAATATTGAAATGTAATTTATATGACCTAGCTTTACTGGATTATTATTGATCTTATTGGGTCTTTCAGATTCATCAAGAAACATTCATTGCGCATTTTTAATGGATAATGATTTGCATGTGTTCTCTTTTGTCTGCCTCTTAATGGCTGCAGCCAGCCCTAGTGTTATGGCCTCTGGTGTCACAGGGAGCGTTTCTGTGGCTTTACATCCTCTGGTTATTCTCAACATATCAGACCACTGGATACGTATTCGCTCACAGGAGGGACGACCAATGCAGGGTAGGCTAACAGCAAATTTTAAAAGATAGTAAGCTTCTATGCAGTTAAGTAATTGATTGCTTTCCCTGTGTAAAATGGAGTATTAGAGGTGAAATTATTTGTTTTTGTTCTGCTGCTCAGTGATAGGAGCTCTGATTGGGAAGCAAGAGGGTAGAAACATTGAGGTGATGAACTCTTTTGAGCTGCTGTCTCATACCATTGACGATAGAGTGCACATTGACAAAGAGTACTACTACACCAAGGAGGAGCAATGTAAGTCAAGTGTTTGAACATGTTATCAAGTGTTTGTCTTGTTTTGTCAAATATGATCGTTCTTCCAGACCTGTGATATGCAGGTGTACAAACCCACCAGAAAGTTTTTTTCGGATCCTACAAAAATAACTATTTCAGACAAACCAGTATCAATTAGTTCCTTCATATGCACACACGTGTTCTTTCTGATGTGGTTGTCGAAATATTTTCTATTGCTACAACCAGATCATTATTTTGTGTGTGTTATTGCATTTACCTGTCACTACTACATAGTAATAATTCTGTTCATATGACATTTTTAAATGTAAACCAGATTGCCTTGTACTTTTTGTATCTAAATAACTACCCTGACATGGGGGGGGGGGGTTCTAATATAGTATTAACCATTTCCCTTATTCAATGCTTGTCAGTGCAATTAATTTTCAATTCCTGATAGAAAATTCTCCGATGGTCCACCACAGTTCAGACCTGTCTCATTTATGCCGATCTATTTTTGCTGTAATATGTTTTTCTACAAATTCTCCCATGTCCTCTCAGTCAAGCAGGTTTTCAAAGACATGGAATTCCTAGGCTGGTATACTACTGGCGGTCCTCCAGACCAATCAGATATCCACATCCACAAGCAGGTACGTCATACTGTACTGTTCGGTGTTCGGTTATTTAGTTAGAGGTCCGATCACGTGACATTACTTGCTTTAAGTTTCCTAACTAATCCATGATCGATGCACAGCTGATTGAATATTGCAATAGGCCTTGACTGATGAGGTACCAGACCTATATTTGATAGAGCTGCAATAATGGAAGTGTCCCCGGTGTACTTATACTGTAATATTTGTTACTACAATTAATGTCCCCTTTAGTTTTGTTGTTCCGTTGAAAACTCCAGTTTAAAGAACCCATATTAAGCAGCAAAAACTTGATTCAGAGGTGTTCTTGTTTTCTTGTGAGCTGTCAGTTTGCTCACAATCAGATATTTATTTAAGATTGTATGGAGAGCAAAATCAGTGTCCTTTTCCTCCTCTGCCAGGTGTGCGAGATCATTGAGAGTCCTCTCTTCCTCAAGCTCAACCCTATGACCAAACACACTGATGTAAGCTGTTTTTCCTCTTCGCATTATTTAGACATCAGCATGTGCTAAGATAGTCTGTTTAATAAGTGTGTCGTGTTGCCTTTCAGCTACCCGTGAGTGTGTATGAATCTGTCATCGACATCATTAGTGGCGAGGTACTTTTTTACATCAAATATTACTTTTTTATACGAATACCTCAATCTCTTTGTAAACCTTCTATCATACACCATTTTTTTCCAAACATGATGTGTTGCCTTTTTTTGTTTGTTTGCTTGTTTGTTTTTTCTCCAGGCTACCATGTTGTTTGCTGAGCTGACATACACACTGGCCACAGAGGAAGCAGAGAGAATTGGTGTTGACCATGTTGCTCGGATGACAGCAACTGGAACAGGAGAAAACTCAACAGGTAGGATGGGCTGTTGCTAATATTTGTTCATGTAAAAGCTTTTATCACACTGGCAGAAGTTAGAGTACATCTGGTTATAGCAGGGTGAACTCAACCTTTTTCTAATGTGTATCACACATGTGTATTTTTACTTAAAGACGGACAGCAAACCTGTTGGTGCAACTGTACTTCTGTCATAGAACAATGAAAGACAAGCTTTTATGTCACCGAAAAAGCTGGAAAAATTGTAATCACACACCGACAACTTTGGTGTAGGAAAAAAAATGTAATGAAAATCCAAACAATTAAATCAACAAGCAGTATACTTTGTGCATTTAATTGTATGCTTAATGCTCTAATGTCAGATTTTGAATTATATGTAGTGAAAATGTGAAATCCAAATGTGTTGTTCCTAAAAACTCCCAATCTCTTTGTTTGTGACAGTCGCTGAACACCTAATAGCCCAGCATAGTGCAATAAAGATGCTCCACAGCCGGGTGAAGATCATTTTAGAATATGTCAAAGCTGTGGAAGCAGGTGAGACATCCAGTAACCCATTTAACAGGCCGGTGCAAAGAATGTGTGGAAGACACCTGTTCTCAAATGAGATGTTTCCCTTCATATCATCAAACACACTTTCATGATTACAAGGCCTGTCTCAGAATATCTTGAAAAAATCCTAGCATAATTATACCATCTTACGCCTTACTTTTTCGACTTTTTGTCTCACAGGAGAGGTGCCATTTAACCATGAGATCCTTCGAGAAGCTAATGCTCTGTGCCACAGACTGCCTGTTCTCAGCACTACAAAATTTAAAACGGATTTCTATGATGTAAGCTATTGTTCTTGGTTATGTCCATATATTTGCCCATATGTTATATGTCATTGATTGTTCCATAAAAATAATTACAGATGTTTCAATTAAGGCCATCACAAGTAGTTTAGCTGATTTTGAAAAACAACAACGGCTTTAATTGATAGGACAAATGTTCTAGATATTTCTATGTCAAATGTGTATTTTATTTAAGTGGCTGCCAAGTAGACCCAGGAAAGTAGGACTTTGTGCAATAGAGTCTATGATACTGTATGGTGGTGGTTGTTGTTTTGTTTTTTTCCCAATAGATATTTTTACATATGACCTTTCAGTATACAGACATGGATCATGGTGGTTCTTTCTTTCTCCTATATTAAGTCAGATTAAAACAATTGTAATGTGCTAGTACCTTTATCCTGAGGCAAATTTAGACTTTGTAAAATCATGAATTAAATTCTCAACTACTCACCAGTTAATCACCTTTAATCTCAGCAGATTAGCTAAAAAAATGCTTGAAAACCCTGTACCTACGGACCTGCAAGAAGAAATTAAAAGGAATTTTGTTGGCAGTTACAAGACAATCCTTCTAGAACGTTCTAGAAAATGAGGTAGTAATGGAACTTAAAAAAGTTCAATTATTGGTTTTCATTTAACATGTCAGATTACTGTTCTGGCTAATCTTAAGTGATAGTGAATGCTATGAAGAATCCAGACACCTTTGGTATCCTTTTTAAATAAAAATGTAGTTTAACTATTCATAATATTGTTCTTTGGACAAGAGTCAAGTGATGAATTGCACTGTTTACCAGATAAGTAATTTTACATACTTCTATCTCAATCAAAAATAGAGAAAGCATTAGAACAGTCGTAATTGTTTCCCATATCACCCAGATTTTTCTAAACAGGTTAAGGTCATAGACTTATGGTTGATTTGTCCACAGGTCGTTTGGTATCATCCCTTAAAGTTTCTCGTGGCATCTATTTTAAAAGACACACACACTAGTTATGTAAAATTGCCAGCTTCTTCAGTCAACACTATTAATGATACTGATGTCTGGAGCAAAACCACTGTGAAACTGTACCTCTTCGTTTCCATGCAGCAATGTAACGACGTGGGCCTCATGGCCTACTTAGGCACCATCACCAAGACCTGCAACAGCATGAACCAGTTCATCAACAAATTCAACGTCCTATACGACAGACAGGGCATTGGCCGGCGGATGAGAGGGCTTTTCTTCTGAGCTGGCAGCGAGACAAATAAGCACTGCTGTTTCTTTTTCCCCTGGTCTATCTCTTCATTTATATTTTGGTCACATTCTTACACCAACTGCAGCTTCCAAGAGTAGATACATCAACAAGTGTGTCCAAATGCACTTAAAGACACCGGTGATTATTGCAAATCCAGAGAGCTGCACCAATAATGTATTCTTTCTTGGGTGTGCACGGCTACAAAATCGACTGTACATGAGCATTGTATTATTTTACTTGTTTGTTTTATTGTTTGATGTTTCTGTAAGTAATAAATGATCTGCTGTTTTTCCATGGGACTTTGACTCTCCTCTTTAAGGCTTATGGCGCACATAAATGTACATTATAAGGGGACAGACTGTGTAGCTTCCAAAAAGCCCGCAATGCACTTTTAAATGAGTCCATCGAAGTCTGCTGTGTGGAAGTGGTTGTGTTGTAGTTACAAGTTTATTTTCGGGAGTCTGCAGTTATGTCGTCGTTTGAAGTTGTGTTCCCGCTGTTTTGTTTGCCTCAGGACCTTTAGACAGACATAGTGGGGTCGGGGGGCTACTCTATAGGAGACTTTGTAACTCTTGAGATGGTTATGATAAAAGAATGGAACCTAATGTGCTGCGCCCCACCTGCCTTATGGTGCCTCTGCTTTATTGGTGTGCTTTTTCTTGCCTCATAATATTGGGAGCCATAACCTTTTCAGAAGAAATTTCAGAGTTTAAAAAAAGCAAGTTATTCATTGAAGAAAAACGTGTCGACAATTTAATTTGTTAGATCATTCGCATTACATGGTAGTGTCCTGAAAACTGCCTTGCTCCATGCTGACAGGAAATTCTACAGTAAAAGCAAAAGTCATTCACAGTTAAAGAAACACTGCAACTGTTCATGCTTTGGTTAATGGATGAAGTTGAAAGTCAAGTCAATTCTTCAAAATATGGGATGTTTTAATTCAAAGTTTTTTCGGTTGAAGAGAAACATTTCTTCCAATCCATACTACTGGCTCTCCTCCGTGGGCTCATCAGCAGCAGCATCAGGCTTGGGGTACTGGAAGCGGACTGGGTCGTACAGCTCATCTCTCGGGTCATATGGGAGAGAGTAATAGTAAGGGTTGGGGTAATGGACTAATTTTTTCTCAATAGGTGCAGGGGGTTCTGGCTCCACCACAGGCTCGTCCTCTTCCTCTTCCACAGGAGAAGGAGGTGGTGGTGGGTGGCCCAGAACTTTCCCCTTGATGGGCCTTGGTGGGTGGTCTATCAGGCAGTCGGGATCCCAGTAAGGATCACAGTCATACTCCATACCCTTGAAGGTGCGGATGGGGGCCAGAGGGGTCTTCTTGACTAGCATTGGTGGAGGAGGGGCAGACTTTTTGGGTGGAGGGGGGGGAGGGGGAGGCAAAGTGGCAGTGGGGGGTTTTTGAGGGGTGCCGTTGGGGTGGTAACGTTGGCCTCAAAGAACAGGAACACGACCTGTGGGCAGGGCTGCGATGTTGGGCT
>CAAKHD010031320.1:211821-223510 GCA_901007705.1 Fistularia tabacaria
GGGGGGGGGGGGGCCGGGGGGGTCTTTTTGCCTGGTTTGGGGGGGGGGGGGGGGGTTTTTTGGGGGGGGGGGGGGGGGGGGGGAGGCAAAGTGGCAGTGGGGGTTTTTTGAGGAGTGCAGTTGGGGTGATAGCGTGGGTCACAAAGCACAGGAACAGCACCAGCGGGCAGGTAAACAATGTGGGGCTTGCACAGGGGGTCTTTCTTGTTGCAGAGGTAGAGCACATCAGCCTGGGAGATAGCTGGAGCAAGTGGGAAAGGAGGAGGGGTCACTGGGGGGTCTGTAGGCTTTGGGATCCATTTCATGGGGGATGGAGGAGGTGCCACTTTACATTTTTTGTCTGTGGTTGGGTCGCACATTATCATGGGCACTCCCAGCTTGTTCTGGAAATAAGAAGCATTTGGGCCGTAGGCTTGTTCAAGGAATCGCATCTGCTGGTAGAGCATCCGCAGCTTGTCGATCTCATAGAGCTGAGACATGAGAAGAAAAAGGAGCCTCTTGAGACAATAAGTTTGACATTCATTTTCCTCATTTTGAAAACATAATTATAAAGTTTGCCTTTCTACTTCATACATTTTTTTAAGTTTCACTCAATGGAAGGATTTCTAATTCATACAATCTTTTCAAACATGGGTCAGCTGTGGCTCAGTTGGTAGAGCAGGCGTCCCTCTGTTTGGAAGGTTGGCTGTATAATCTGTCTGCATGCTGAACTGTCCTTCGGCAAGACACTTAGCCACAGTTTCTCCCGACGGTCTGGCCTGAGCCTTGCTCTGCTGCATTCAGGGTGTGAATGCATATGCAGTGTAAAGCGTTTTGGAACCCCAAGGTTCCAAGTAGTTGTCAGGTGGAAAAGTAGGTCTACATATATATTTCTTATGACACCTAAACAGTATAGTTCTGTCCATGTCCATTGGATGAAAGTCAGAATTTACAGTATAAAGAAGGATGTGCTGAGATTAGACAATTTGCTTTGTTAAATATGAATACGATACAAAGTTATTGAGCAGCATATATCTTTCAGAGAGAAATATCTCCTTCAAAAAACATTTGTAAAATGCAAAGGAAGTCAATATAGGTGCCTTTTCATTCACATCTTTTTCTTTTCCCAAAACATTTCTAGAGCTGCCAAAATTGTCACTTTTCCAATTGTTTGCCCCACACTGGCTTTTACATGAAACAGCACAAAGATACATCTAAAAAGTATTATAAACAGGTAATGCTAGCCGTGTGCTCACTATGCTTGTGTTGTAGTTGAACGTTACTGAAACTTTTTCAAATAGATATTTTGGAAATGTTTTAAAAGTGAGGATTCAGAATGTGTTTCAGGCAAGCAGGGTGTGGTCCTCACCCCCTCCGTGTGTCCAATGCTGCTGTAGTAGCGGTAGTAGGCCTGGAAGTCTGGGTTGCCTCTATACCATCTGGGCTCAACATTTCGTTTGGGTCGAGAGTGAGTCAAAAAGCCATTTGCTCTCTCAGAGTCAATGCCGACATCCCTTACAGGAGCCATCTCTGTGCAAAGAGTGAAGACGGTGAAAAAGCACAATCGCAATATTGCAAGACCATACTTTTGTCCTGAGGAAGCCGATAGTTACCTTCCTGTTTGATGGCATTCAACAGAGACTTGGCGTCAAGTTGTCCTGCAGGAGGAAACCCATTCTATGTAAGATGTCAAGTTCATAACTGTGACATTTATTTTATTAGTGGCGCAACAAAGTAGCAGAACTGACCTGGAAGCCATGCCAAGCAACACAACCACAAAGTAGAAATCATCTTGACCCCTGGAACATCACAGGAGGCATTAGTCAAAGTTTCATTTATGTTGTTAATGTTCATAATGCTGTTAATGTACATGAATGCATTAAGAAAGGTATTTTCAAACTTTTTAAGTGGACACATTAAAACTTATTTATTGCCAGTTTTAAAGGGAACTATTTGCGCTCTTCCTGAATAACCAGGCCATGATTTCGTTGAAGAACCATCTCTGCAGGTTTTTTACAATCATAAATCTTAATCTGTCTTGAAAATAACCCACACAGCCCTACTGTACATAGTTCAAAGCAGGTAGCTAAATGTCAATGCAGATACAATGTCAAATCACATTAAAAAGATGGAAATACTTCAGTGACTAGTTTGATTTCTATACCTCGCTACTAAATTACAATGACTCTTTCACAAACATAGGTTTTCCTCAGCAAAACACGTATTTTTGCAATCATCCAAAGTATCATGCACAACTCACCTGGACCAGGCTGCTGTCCTCACTGCACCACAAGGCCATGGGGGTTAAATACAGGCATCAGTGTCTCCACGACACATTATCTCCTGCCCAATAGGATTTCACCCTCTCCAGGTCCAACTTCTTCTCCTCCTCCCTTCTTATACAATTTAATAAGAAGCCTTTGGCGACAATTAAAACTAAAACCCTCCCGGTCTTCAACAGCAAAGTCATAACGAGCTCAGACTTCAAACTGAGAGCTCCTAATAAAGCAGAGAGGAAGCAGTCACCTGCTGGGAAAACAGCCACCGTGGTGGAAAATGCTGCCTGCTAACAATATCTAAGCCAAAAATGAGATGACCTAATAGTCTCTATATACACTTTCACAATGTATATTTGCACTAAATAGAGCCACTTTGTTTAATGTTGCAGCTCACTAAATTTAAATCACATTTTTTGAGTCCAGAAGTCCTTAAAATCAGCCTGATCGTATGCTTTGGTTTTAAGACGCATGCTAGTTTTAGAGGTTTATGAGTAACAGGACAAAAACTCAATCTTTATTCTTTGAATAATATAGAAGGCATAGTACAGAAAAACAAGTGTTCGAACTTAAAATATGTAGGATATTCAACATTTTACACCCTATCATCAAATATGTTTTTTGAAAATCATTCCTAGAAGTGATAAGTTTAAGCTGTACATGTTCAAACATTTCAAGACCAGCCTTTTTTTCCTGACATGAGACAAAACATGCTATTTGAAGACACAAAGTAATACTTTTAAGAGGGGCTTCATATACGAACGACAATAAAAGTAATTGTTAGTTTCAAACCTGTGTTGGCAAGGTTTAACAGCAACATTTACAAGGTTTCCCTGAAAGCTGCAATTATGTCAACATGGCTCCTTTGGCAGAAAAAAAAAAAAAAAAAAGATTTGAATTTGAATGGTCTTGGAATACGTTCAATTTGAAATGTACAATCCAAATGAAAGAAATGCACCCAAAGCGTGACCATCTTTTCATTAGAACTATCATTTCAAATACAATGATCAAAGTTAACCTGTAGGATATGCATTACAATGTATAAAATTCACAGAAATGCTCAAAGAATCCAGAAGCTCATAACTGTAGAAAGCGCTACAAAGTCTGACATACATATTTACAAGCAATTTTGCGATTAACATGACATTTTAAACATGAAGCTCAATAATGTCCCCTTTTTATTAAACTTTGGAGAAAAAAAAATGGAGGGGAATTGAGTTGACGTGTTTTACATCAGTGGGGTTAAACAAAAGGTGGGAAAGGTCCATTGCGCGGTTTTTCAGATGAAGGTTATACGACTGCGGGCGTGGTTTATCTGCCACACGTTCAGTTCCTCATACTCTTCCAAAGCCTCCTGGAACTGGGCTGGTGTGAAACCGCGAGAGATACAGCGCTGCTCCGCTTCAGCCATGCGAACCAACCCCCCAGAGCCACCACGACCTGTCACACCCTCTGTAGCAAGCTCGCGCACCAGAGAGAAGATGACATCAGATGGGCGCTGAGTCCTGCATAGAAAGAAGTAAAAAAAAAAAAAAAACAAAGTTCAGGGTTTAGGACTTGGTAGACCGTTAATCGAAGCAGAGTCAATTTAAACTATAAAAACAATAGAAAAAAAAAACAAAACATGGTGGACATACAGGATTGACAGAAAATATTGAACTTCTCTTATCTTAAGAGGAAAAAAAAAACTGTTCCCTTTAGATATGAACTTCAGATATAAAGTGTAGCCTCATGCAGACAGAGTGGTATGTTAATAGTTCACACACCACAAGTCCTGATAGTTAAGATCAGATGCAGGTGTGACAAGAGCTCAAGTTTCACAGCCTTCCCCAGCATGAACAGCTACTGTTACTGGAACCCAAGAGGGTCATAAAAGGGGTCTGAAGTTAAACAAAATTGTATTATGGGGATTTTTGGGCTGGCTGAGTGTGGTTGTTAAAATAGTTTTCGGTTTAAGATTGCATTCAAACCTCGTGGTGCTTGACTTGTCAGCTTGAAGTGAATCCTTTGACATCTCCATTAGCCTCATTGCTTCGTTGACATCTTCCTTTTCTACAGTATCCATCATGCGGAGTCGAGTCTGAAGCAGAAAAACAGAAAAGGATCTTTACTGACAGTGATTTTACAGAATCATGAACTTATCACACTAGAACATTAACTAAATCCATCTTGATAGCGTAGGCTGCGCTGTGCCGGCACTGTCAGACCGAGACAAGTGCAATGCCCTCTGTGATGGCCGGCAATTGCCCAAGTCTCCGCCTCTCAACACCAGCAAGTCTCTCTAGTAGATGAAATTGTCCCCGGAGAAAAAGAAAAAAAGAAAGAGAAAGGAGATGATGATCTTGCACTTCATAAGGAAGACTTTTCTAACCATGGTCAGTTTTGCATGGGTTTGCACAGCTGCTCAGATCAAATACAGGCTGACTGCCCACCCAGCAAAGCTGGCCAGGATCAGACTGTTTGCTGAAAATTAGACAATGAGCCTTTTTTTTTTTTAAAGCCAGACTTCTCGATCTCTTTCCAAACTTGAAAGGAGGTGGGATCAGGAGTGAGCAGCCTATGCTACATCCAAGCTCTCATAAGTCACTGCTGAAGCTCCTTATTAATGGCGATTGTCCTCATTTTAGAGCATGTCATAATATTATTCTACTGTCCCAACAAAGTACCTTCTTTTCATAACAACTTTGAGCTTTTTCTACAATTATTTCAGGCTGTTTTCATACATAAGAAATATCAACTCAGTGATCCCTGTCCTTTAAGCATGAATTATCCAACATGTGCTGAGATTAAATCAGGTGAGAGTTAGCATCTCCTTCTGCCCATTCATTAAAATATATTTGATAAAAGGTGTTGGTCCCGTTCAGACAGAATAGATTGTATTGTTCACATAGTCAGGATCAACTCTGTGGGTTCTCGTGTGTGCCAATTTTGGCACACACAAAGGTACGATTCCAAACTCTTTCAAAGTACATATCTGGAATGCCAATTTTAATATTGGCTTACAGATTCCCTTTATACCCACATCAATTAAGGTTTGCTATTACGATTCAAGGTCTCCAAATGGAAATTATTTAATTTTGATTTAGATATTTCCTGCTGGGGTGAATAAGGAGCATTTACTTTGTAAATACCAGATCAGGATGAGAATCATATTCATGCATGTTTATCAGGTTCCTTACCGTTGAGTCTATCAAACACAACTGTCATTTCACTTAATGAGGGCTGAAGTATCCCAAAGGGATCATATAAAGTCCAAGTTGATGACAATGGGAATAACATTCTTCTTGCATCCGAAAAATCATGACTACCGTTGTTTGCCCCCTTGTGGAAACCTAAGTGCAACACAGTGCTCACCTGTCTGCCTGAAGTGCTGGTTTTGCAGTAGGCTGATGACCGCTACCTGCACAAACAGCACTTTTGACACCCAGAGGCAGGGTTGACATCAAACCCTGTTTTGTTACAATCCTTCCATTAACTGCTAAAAAATGAATATATTGGATAGGATTTGCCACTACTAAAGGATCAGAAATGACAAACTCCTTTTAGATTGGCGTTTTGGTCCAGCATGGGAAAGAAGTGCTCACACTGCAGTAGACCAAGTAATCACTACTATCTGCACTGTAAGCACTTTATCACAAACTGAACCTCTGTACTGAGAAAGCTATTCAACTTTGGGACAGCATTAATATAGAGGTTAAATGCATTGAGAGCATGAGTGGTCCTTTCAATAGAAAATACTTAAAAAAGAAACTTGGACTCATTATAGGGTTTGACTAAGAAAAAGTGGAACTTTGCAAGCTTTTTTTTTTTTCTTTCCTTTTAAACCATCTCAGTGTTGGTGGCATCCTCACCAGTGCAGTGGACAGACGGAGGATGGAGAGGAGGGTACGAGCCGACGTGAAGGTGGTGTCTTTGCTGACCCGTGCTTCCTTCCTCATTTCTACATATGCAGCAGTGATGTAATCGGCCAGTGACTCTGGAACCACAGGCTCCTTTTTCTTGCACACAGCGATGAATCGTCTTGATGGAATCATATTTGCAAAAAGTGAGGACAGAAATGTTTGACCATTAAATCTTTAACATTTAACTCTACAGTAAAGCTGAGCTTCTCTGCTACTCACCTCATTAACTTCATGCTGATGGGGGTAAAGTGTGTTGGTGGTTGTCGGGAGTGCTGGTGGACATATGTGATGTGTTGGGCAAGGCGCAGATCAGCATCTGAATCTGGCTTGTCTTGGATTAGCCAGAGCAGGTCAAAACGAGAGAGTAGAGCAGCTGGAAGCTGAATATTCTGCTCAATACTTTTTCGGGGATTATAGCGACCATAGGCGGGGTTGGCCGCTGCTAGAATGGAGCATCGAGCATTGAGGGAGGTCATTATACCAGCCTTTGCTATAGAAATGGTCTGCTGCTCCATCACCTCATGAATTGCTGTGCGATCAGCATCAGCCATCTTGTCAAACTCATCAATGCAACAGACACCCAAATCAGCAAGCACTAAGGCACCACCTTCCAAGGTCATTTCTCCAGTGAGGGGGTCACGCATAACTGCGGCCGTTAGACCGACACCAGATGACCCACGGCCTGTTGTGTACTGGCCTGAAAATGACACAGGACACACAACGGAGACAAAATTAGGCCTTCACGGGATTAGGGCGACGTGGTGCAGGAGGTAGATCGATCGCTTCCCGGCTCCTCCTGGTGTGTCGAAGTGTTGTTGAGCAAGACACTGAACCCCTAGCTGCTCCCCTGCGCTGCTAGATGTCATGCCAACTGCTCATGGTTCAGCCATGATGGGTTAAATGCAGAGAATGAGTTTCCCCACAGGGATTAATAAAGCATGTATGATTATTATTATTATCATTTAGTCCAAAATTGTCAACAAAGCAAGGAATAATGTCTTATTTAGGGTTTCTCATATCAATTGACTTTGTTATTTCTTCTCTTTCAACCTAATGCCTCATCAGACCCCTGTACAATAACTCATTTTGGTATTTTACAATGTCAGCCCTGATGAAAAGAAGACTTAGCAGGATCTAAAATATGTAAACAAATTTAGGGCTTTCATTCCAACAAAGAGAACTGGACTCACTACGAGGAGCCAGGCGGTCAATGTAGGACAATAGCTGTGACTTTGCAACTCCTGGGTCTCCCATCAGGCAGATGTTTATGTTGCCTAAAGGAACAAGAGACAAAAGCGTGAAGCAGTTTTTTTTCATGAGGATAGTGACTAAGTTGCAATTATGCTTGACAATTGTCACAACACAAGTCTGTAATTTACACTTCATGGTCAATTAAATGAAGGATTAGCTTTAGAACAATGGCCGCTTACTTTTCACGTTTATAGTTAATTTGCAGCTTGTCAGAAGTTTTATGCGAGAAAGTAGAGTTTTCCAAGTGAACAGTCGAATTGTGTAAATTGTGAGGGGACTGAAGCCAAATCTCACCTCTAATTCTCATGCCTTTGGGAGCTTGTTTTACTCCCCCAACCAGAAGCAGGAGTAGAGCCTTCTTTACATCCTCATGTCCATAGATCTCTGGGGCTATTGATCCAGCCAATTTCTCATAAAAGCCTTCCTCTACAAACAGGACACAACCAAATCAACTTCTTGAAGACTAATTTAAACTGGTAGCTCAGGTTTGAGCATAAGATATACCACCCCCCCACACAGCCTCATACCTGTGATGCTGCGCAGCTCCTCATCACTCAGCTCTTCACTGCCAAGCTCATCATCATCTGTCTTGTTCATGAGTGTAATGTTGTGAGCTTCCATATAGGTCTCTGAGAGGAGACCCTAAGACAAACAAAAAAAATAGCTGATAAATAGATATTCAATGACCCATAGCTTGCAGCTACAAAAATAAATAAATAAAATCATTGACCTGGACAGCCTGCCTAAAGCCTGTGCGCAAGAGTGGGAGGAATATTCCTGTTATGGAGACATGGTCTCCGGGCTGGGCGTGACGAGTGTTTTCCCCGCGAACATACACGGACATGCTTCTTGGAATGTTACCCACAGGCACCTGGTCACTCTGCGGCACATAGAGACCAGTGAGAATATATTCCACTGACTGTAACCACTGCTGTTAAATGAGATATTGTCAAGCTCACATGTTCCTGAATACGCAGCTCTTGGAATTTGACAAATTTTGAGCCTCTGGTCTGCAGGTAGAGGCGACCACCAGATTTGTTGGTGACACACTCTTGGCTAGGACACATGATGAGAGGCATAAAGGTGGGTGACTGGATCTGGAAGATAGGAATGACAAGAATATGAAGAAAACACCAATCCCACTGCATGACTCAAATGCTTGCACAAGTAAAACTTACAGGTTGATAGGTCTCTGCACCGCACTGGTCACATGTGTATGTGGCTACGGCCATCATTGGTTTGACCTCAGTTGCTCTGGTGACAATACCCCTGACTGTTACCAGATGCCCGATGCTGTCAGCTCGTACATCACGAACCACCTTAGGTTTAGCAGTGCTTGGAGGCTTGAAGTACATCTCGCTGTAGGGGAAAAATTTTCTATGTAAGGAATTGAATCTTGAGATAATGGTTCAATCACAGATCTAATGAACTAAATTAAAGGAAATTTAATGTCAGTTTCAATATTTTAAGTGTAGGAATATCAGTAGAAGGTTCTGGACAGAGTTTAATTTAACGTACAATCTCCTCATGAGTTCTGGAGGGTATTGGTTACGTGGATCACGAGTGTCTGCAGGATCTCGGGTCCTCTGTTCCATCATCAGCCTGTGCTCAATGTACACATCCAAAGAATCTTTGGCCACAATCTGGGCAGAGATAGGGGAGAGATTTTCCACCCTTTTTAGTCAGTATATAATAAAAGCATCAATATAAGGCATTCCATATTTCAGATTTTAAGACATTTTATACTGCTTTGCTATGACCACAGCATTGTATATATCTATCAAAATATTTTGTCTGCTCCACCTACATCTCTTTCTTTGTATTCTGGCAGCAACTCATAGACAGCATCTGCAAAGATGCCTGTGTAGCGCTTGGCATTCTCACAGATGTTCTCAACAAGCTCAGGATCTTCCTCTGCCACATCATCCAGGTCCACAAACAAGGCCACCTTCTCCCTGTGGGCGAGTGCCACCTGTGAACACAATTCTCTGGGTGACTTAAAAGCCCAACTGTCTTGGAATACGGCAATTTTTTGAAAAAGAAAATCATCTGTTAAATGTATTTTCAGGTCAATATATCAAAAGATCTCACAAAAGGACTTACTTTGTCACTTACAACAGGGGATGGCAAATACTAATAAATTGGTTTAACAGATCAAATAAAAGGGGGATTTAAAGCACTCAAGACAACCGGTCTGTTTTTTTCTTGTTGCTGAGCCATTTGGCACAGTTATTCCAGTTTTAACATTTAGTGTGATGTGGTTATGTCAAACATATTATCCCTAGTCATACTAGTTAGTCAAACAACAGGAAGACATTAGGTGGCACTTATACTTACAAGTTGTGCTCCATATTTGAACTGCTTCTTCCCATGATCATCCTCTGTGTAAAACTCTTGAAGGAATCTTTTACATTTCTCTGTAAAAAGACATAAATAATTAGCCACCCCCATTCACAGCACAGGCCAAACCTAGTGGACCATGTGGGCTGCATGTTAGCGTATAACACACTAAGTCTGTGGCCATTGACATTACCCTCTAATTTTTTAACAATTCGAGCTGTCTTGTTATTGATATCCGTTGAAAGTGATGAACAAACCACTACCAGAGGGCCTACATTCAGAGAGCTAATTTGTTGTCCAACGACGAACCCCCTTTGTTGAGGAACATGGCATCCTGTGATCTCGATGAGTCACTACTACCTTCAGTACAATACAGTCTGCCCCTTATGTAGTGTACGAGGCAAAATGCAATCTTAATGTAGTCACTATTAATTTTGAGAGTGAAATAACTGGCGTTACGCAGCAAATAGCGTCACCGTGAGATGTCAATACAGCATCAGTGTCCATTTTTTTAAATTACCCCCTCTTCTTTAAAGATCCGTAACTGCAGAGAACGTTTCGTTGCATCAAAGAAAGTAAACTAGCTCAAGCGCGATAATTGAAGCGTGCAACTTACTTTGCAACCGTTGTAGAAAATGTGCCGCGCTGGTTAGTTATTTCTGTGTTCAAGGATGTTTTTGTAAACAAAGCAGCACATGGCTTTTGTGCCTCGTCACTTTAAGATATCCCTCCGCGATTCTTCCGCTCTTGGAATTAGGGCTGACCATGTTCAAACCATGGCCAGCCATCTTCTTACGTTAGCAGTAGTTAGTAGATTTATTTTGAAAACTGTCACTTTCTGGATTATTGATTCAAATGGAAAGCCTTTGATGTGTCGTCGGCGTCTAAATGCTCAACATTGCGTTCGTGTGTGATGCACCCGTACCTGAAAGCTTAACTGTCAGTCGAGAAAGTTTTGGGGAAGTGTAATCCTAAAACTTGATCACTACCAACGTTATGTTAAAACTTGAGCGATTGAAGTCTTGTTCCGAATACTTAAGTTGAGGAACTACTTTACCACTAGCCAGTTGGGCATTTTATCAAATTATTTTGCTCTTAGTGTATATACTCGTGGTTAATTTCTTGCACGCCCGTCAATTGTTAACAATTGGACTAACGACATACAAAACATTCGAATTTCGACACTTCAAAAAGAAAGCTGCCTTGCTGGTGAGTCCACTCACCTGCCTGGATATCAAACTATATACTGAAGTGTAAACTGATAAAGTCTAACTCTTGGATGCTAACGTACATGGCATTCACAACTGTGGCTAGCTAGTTGGTTAGCATGCTAACGCACCGTCGCAGTGCCATCGGCCAGTGGACAGGAGATAGCGAGTTTAGCAAAGAACGTTTTCTGATTTCGGGGCGCTAGAACTAATATGACAATAATCTTGTGACAACGTGAGAGTTTTATGTAAAGCCGTATAACTAAGGAGGTGCAGAGTACCTGTTAAAACCTACATAGAGCGAACAGGACATGTGCTTGGACGGTGGCGCCTGCTCCTTTGTTTCAACACTCACTCATCCGGGTCACCGGATAGTCAAAGCCCATCGATGATGAGGCAGATGAGGTCAGTCAGCGATTCAAAAATGTAACGCATTTCTACTGCAACCAAGACTAAAACTACCCACGATCGACATACAGTTAACATAAACATTATAACATATGGTATATTGTATAGTTAAGATCAATTTTTACATACGGGGGAAGTAGCAGTATCGATTGAGTACTCGAGACCGGCGTCACTACACCGTCAAAATGAAACAAGTTTGGTATGGATTGTTAAATAATAATTTAAAAAAAAAAAAAAAAAAAAAGGATATTGGGGATGTGTATTACCTTTTCCTAAAATCCCTTCCGGGGAAGGGGAGTGTTTTTACCTTTTTCTTCTTCATAAC
>CAAKHD010031320.1:225936-237869 GCA_901007705.1 Fistularia tabacaria
TTATTCATTCGCACAGTGCTCGCTCGCGCCTCTATTCCTCCACCTTTCTCTACTCGCCGCTCCGCCCCTCGACCTGTCACCCCCACACACACACACACACACACACACACACACACACACATACACACACACACACACACACACACACACACACACACACACACGAGCACCCCATCAGGACAGCCCAGGACAATGGAATAGCGACAATGGCAATATAGTGCATCTGTGGTAAGACCCGCAAAAATGAGAGAGGCTTAAAGATACATCAAGGAAGGATGACATGCTTGACAGCGGCAATTATGATACATCGCACAAAAGCCAATTCTGGTCAGACGCAGGAGGAGCCGGGCCTGGAGGCAACCCACAGTGCCCAGAGCCTCCTTGTGTCACCAATGCCTGCTGCCCGTAGCTCAGCTGCCCTCAAGAAGTATTGTCCCTAAGCAACACGCAGGACCTCCAAAGCCAGCAAGCTCTGGTAACAACTGACTGTGCTCCATCAGCCCAACCAAGGATCCAGTGGTCCCAGTCCTCAGAAAGGACAGAGTGGAAACAGTTTGATGAAGATGTGAATCAAATCCTGGAAATAACAGGCAAGGGGGAGGTGGACCATCAGCTGAGGTCAATGACCACTCTCATAGTGAACACTGCAGCTGAGGCGCTCAAGCCCGCACCAGCAGCATATGCTCCGAGGTGTAGAGCAAGGAAGATCCAGTGCCTCAGGAAAGACCTTAAGCTGGTAAAGGGGAAGTACAAGACAGCAGGTGAAGTTTAGAGAGCCGGCCTAGCATACCTAAGAGCAATCCTAAGGAAGCAACTCTTGACCCTGCGGAGCGGAGAGTTCCACTGGAGGCGGAAAGGGAGAGCCAGAAAGAACGCAGCTTTACTGGCCAATCCCTTCAAGTTGACCAAGCAGCTCCTTGGCAAAAAGAGAACTGGCTACCTTATCTGCTCATAGCTATTGATAACCACCTCAAGGCCATGTACAGCGACCCAAGTAGAGAACAACAGCTAAGCCCATGCGACACACTGATAACACCACCAGAGCCTACAATCAAACTTAAACCTGAAGGGGTTCAGTCGACGTGAAGTAGAGGAAGTGGTGAGGAGAGCAGGATCGAGCTCAGCACCAGGCCCAAGCGGGTGTATAAGAATTGACCAAAGCGACAACATCAGCTTTGGAAGGCCCTGAGGGGGATCTGAGGAGAGGTAGAATTGCCCAGCCATGGACGTATGCAAGCGGAGGGTACATACCGAATGAAGAAAAGGCTGAGAACATTGACCAATTTCGTGTAATCTCCTTGCTCAGTGTGGAGAGCAAAATCTTCTTCACTATTGTGCCCAAGAGACTCTGGAGAGGCAACTGAAAATCCCAGCACACATTACCCAGTGCAAGTTGAGACCGGACATTATCTTGGTCTCTGAGCTGACAAAGCAACTGGTCTTGTTTGAGCAAACAGTGTAAGATGAAGAGGACAAAAGCAGAGAGGGAGGAATGTTGTATGGTTTTCAGGTTTAAGGAAGGGGTTAAGAAAGGCTTTGGGTGGTCAGCGAGATCTTCCAGATGACTGGACAACTGCAGTTAATGTGATCAGGGAGATGGGTATGTAAAAGAGAACTTGTTTTGTCTGTAAGGAAAGTAGATAAGGAGACTTTGTGGTGGAATGACCAAGTGCGGGCGTGTATACAGGGATAGAGGTGAGCAAAGAAGAAGTGGGACACTGTGGAGACTGAAGAGCGCAGACAGGAGTAAAGGGAGATGCAGCCTAAGGTGACGGTAGAGTTGGCAAGGACCACACAAAGCATATATGATAATAGTATGCTAGGTTGGAGAGAATGAGTTATACAGGTTGGAACGATAGAGAGATAAGAGATGGAAAGGATGTTAAGCAGATTCAGGTGTTTAAAGATAGAGCGGGACAGTTATACTATAATAATAATAATAATAATAATAATAATGATAATGTATACTTTATTAATCCCTCGTGGGGAGATTCGTTCTCTGCATTTAACCCATCGTGGATGAACCATGAGCAGCTGGCTGCCGTCTACCAGCGCCAGGGGAGCAGTTAGGGGCTCGGTGTCTTACTCAACAACACTTCGACACACTCGGGAGGAGCGGGGAATCGAACCAAGAAGGTTCAGTTCCGAAGACGATCGCTCTACCTCCTGCACGATACACTTGTATACAAATGTATTCAAGTGCTAAAAGAGTGATGGGAAGATGGAAAGAGTATGTCAACATTTGTGAGCAGCATATTGTTTCATTCATATCAAGAGTACTACAGATGCAGTTCTTGCTTTAAGGATGATGGTAGAGAAGTATAAAGAAGACCAGAGGGAGCTGCATTGTGCCTCTGTAGCTCTAGAAAAAAGCATATGACAGGGTTTCGGGGTAAGAAATTATGGTATTGTATGAAGAACTCTGGAGGGGCACTGAAGTATGTTAAATAGGTGAATGACATGTATGTGAGCTGTGAGACAGTGGTGAGGTGTGTTGCAGGTGTGACAAAGAGCTTCTAAGTGGCGGTAGAAACACATAAGGGATCAGTTTTGAGCCCCTTTTTGTTTGCAGTGGTGATGAACAGGCTGACAGTTTAGGTTAGACAGGAATCTCCATGAACCATGAAGTTTGCAGATGACATGGTGATCTGTAGTGAGAGTAGGGAACAAATGGAAGAAAATCATGAGAGATGTAGGTATGCCACGGAAAGGAGAAGAATAGTGGAATGAAGATTAGCCCCAACAAGACAAAATATGTGTGTGTAAATGAGAGAGACCGAAGTGGAACAGTGAGGCTACATGGAGTGGAGAAAAGAAGGTGGATGATTTTAAGTACCAAGGATTAACAGTCCAGGGCAATAGCAAGTATGGAAAAGAGGTGAAGAAATGGGTTCAAACAGGTTGGAAAGGGTGGAGAAAAGTGCTAGGGGTAATGTGTGATGAAAGAGTATCAGCCAGAATGAAAGGTGTACAATACAGTAGTGAGACCAGTGATGCTGTAGAGTTTAGAGACAGTGGTATTAAGGGAAAGGAAAGGAAGCAGATCTGGAGGTATCAGATATGAAGATGTTGAGGTTCTCTTTGGGAGTGACAGCAATGGATAGGCTCAGGAATGAGTCCATCAGTGGGACAGTACATGTTAGATGTTTTGGAGATAAGGTCAGAGAGGCCAGACTGAGATGGTTTGTTCATGTACAGAGACAGCATAGTGAATATATTGGTAGAAGGAAGCTGAGGTTGGTACTGCCAGGCAGGGGGCCTAAAGGAAGACGAAAAAGAATATTAATGGATAAAGTGAAATAGGACATTATATTAGTTGGTGTGAGAGAAGAGGATACAGAGGGTCGGGTTAGATGGACGAGGTTGTTCACTGTGGCGACACCTGAAGAGAGCAGCCGAAAGAAAAATGTTTTTTTTTCATACCTGTGACTCTATTCAACCCTTGAGATTCCTTGTATGTAAACACTTGTTGAAAGTTTACTTGTAAATGTAGCTGCAGTTTCAGTAAAAGTGGAACTGAATTTTTGTTCACAAAGCTCGGGAAAAGGACTAATTAATACTATGACGATTGTGATTTTCCCAGATTTTGTGACATACTGACATAAACATTTGGGGTTTCTTATTTCTTTTGGCATAGACACCAGTCCTATAGTAACTATAACTGGGTTTAATAGGTTCTGAAAAAACAAGTGAAATGCAGGAATATTTGATTTACCAATGTATAAGAAGAGTCAGGGTCACTTTCATAACTCTCAATCTCTGGATCCTCTCCTTCTGCAATGTTGTCCTCTATCAGTGAAAGTCTGAAACAAAGTCATTGATTAGTCTAAGGTCTTAATAGTCTTCACTCAATATTTAGAACAAATTTGAAAATGTCTTTTGGAACAGATTATCCATATGAATTACACAGTAAAACGGGAATCCAGTTCTTGCTGCTCTAATGCAGAGCTGCCTTTAATGGAGGGGGTCTGGCGTTGTTTGGTGGGCTTCACCCTTCGCATCTGTGTCCTAAAAAGGATATGCTGTCAAATTAGCAGCGACAAAAAAGGCTAACCATTTGCAGTTGAAAACCCATCGGTCGATTTGAAATCAAGTATCTTAAATCAACAAAACGATAACATTCATTGCCAGACACAAAGTATCATCAAAGTTTAAACTTTCCAAAGGTGCTTGAATTAACCACATTAATCAACCCATATGACACGCTGCATTTTGAGCTGGTGAGTGAGAGACAGAGAAAAAAATAAACCCATATTGCCTTGAGGAAACTTCATCTGCAGACTCAAGTTCAGTGAGGCCAGCAAAATCCTCTTTTGCTCTACTTTGTCTGGGTACAGACGGTGTACCTAACCATCTCTGAACAGTGGAGGTGAGGACAGGGTTGTGGATGCTGCCCTCAAAACTGCTGTCCAACCTAGCTCCTCTGACAGTGCTGGACACTGAGCAAGTAAAGGACAGAGATCACAGAATATAATTTCTTTATCCACATTTTATAGCAAACATTATATACATAGCGTTTGCAGGAAAAAATGTGCAAATGACTTATCTAAAATACCCAATTCAACTCTTTGTGTTGGTATTAAACTTGTTTCTAATATCAGTTGCCTCTTTACTTAAGTAACAGTCAATGTACTAACATAAAGAACAAAAAATGTGGCATCTTCTCTTTTCTATCATTTTAATTATGCATCATTAAATTTAGCATACTGGTTGGTTTCAGTTTATAAGAATACTGGTTAAAGCAAGTTACTTTTCTTGGTTACACATGACTGTAACAACACA
This sequence comes from Fistularia tabacaria, assembly GCA_901007705.1. Taxonomy (NCBI): domain Eukaryota; kingdom Metazoa; phylum Chordata; class Actinopteri; order Syngnathiformes; family Fistulariidae; genus Fistularia; species Fistularia tabacaria. Next base: position 230,719 of record CAAKHD010031320.1, read on the forward strand.
ATTTCCTGTACTTAGTGCATTCATTAAAAATACAGCTCACCCAGGACAGTAGTACGTTTGCGTTTTGCTACAGGGGTATCCAGTTTGATATGTTCAATTCCCTTCTTCTGTGTTTTAGTCTTGAAAGTGTGGCAGCCCTCCAAAGACTTCAGATACAGTTTGACTGGGGGCCAGGAGAGGGCAGCAGTTGCACATTCAGATTTCAGAAAATTTACCCTGAAAGGGAATGAAAGAGGCAGGATTAGAAGATAGACAAACAGGACCATTGTTTTGGCTTAGTATTCATCCAGTAAGTATTTGATATCTGACACAAGGCGCTGACATTAAAACAATGTATCTATTCCATCATCAATGATGATGATCAATGGCACTTTGTAGCAGCAGATGAACTTATACCTTGACCCTCTCACACTCAGTGGATGGGAGTAAAATCTATGTTGAATTCAAAACATTTTGAATTCCTCACAAATATCATTGTCAGAATGTTAGCAAGTAAGCTCTTTAAGGAGAGATTACATTCAAAGTGGAAATGCAAACAATTTCAGACTTACAGTACCAGACGGGTATTTGGGCATCAGATGGTACCCTTGTAGGTACCATCTGATGGCTGCCAGGTGACCAGATAACCTGAGTATTAGTGTATTTACATTACCTTGTCTATATTTGCTGTACCAGTTGGGTGTTATGGCTATCGGATGATACCCCCTTGGATTCTGACAGCCATTGCTCTGCTTTATGCACTTTGAAAACTGTACTGCACTTTATATGTTGCTGCTGAATATTAGACTGTAACTTGTGTAGTGCACTTTGTATTGGTAATTTGCATATTTCTAATTGTATTTAATATGTAATTTGCACATTTTGAATTGTATTTTATTTTGTAAGTAAATTGTTATAATATTAAGGACTACAGATGGAAAGTAACATGATGCTAATGCTTTTTAATGTACTTGCACATTGTCCTTCAAATAAATAAACTAAACTAAATTTCTAAACACCTACCAACTTAAAGGAATGACGCCCAATCATCCCACAGACTCCATTATGCATAATGGAAACACCTTTAAAGTTCACTGCATGTCACACAATGTAGACAATATATTTACTTGCTGCTGGTGACACTTAAATGCGTTTTTAATTCAAATATAGACATGACATTCCCAATGTGAGCCATGATATGTCCTTTTAATTTAAAAAAAAAATTGATACACAATGACTTTTGTCTTTGGGCATTTTTATGAATATCTGAAAAAAAATGTTCAATAACCTTGGTGTATGTCTTTATTTGGTAATCTTACTGACTTTGTGTTATACAGAGTTATGTGAGAGTGCTGCTCACAGCTGAGTACAGTCCTGCTGCAACAGTTTGAAACTGAACTCGCTGAGCACCTCCAAAAAGGACACGTTAGATGGCTGCTCTCCTCCTTGATGTGAGTCCCGGAAGGCAAAACTTATTCCGTCTCTAAGAGGACAAACAACACAAAGACACTTTGTATACACAAACAGAACGCATGATTACAGTGTGACCAACTGCAACACATGTCAATAATAATTTAGGTGTTCTGTTATGAGTTATGGTTTCAAAGTTGTTTAACACAAAAAATAAATCAAATTGTAATAAAAAGACTGAGACAGTGTTGATTTGTATGTGTAAGGTACTGACATGTGCAAGGACATCAGGGGTTTACGAACACGATGAAGATCAATACCAAAGCTCATGGCAAGTCTCTTGGCCAAATCTCTAATTTCACAAAGATCTTGCCTGCTGAGATCCTCCGTCATCATCTCTGAGAAGAGCTGAAAACACAAGCATGACTCATTTTAATCATGCCGTGCACATCATGTTATATTTAAACACTAGCATATTGTTAAAGTGACCTTGTACCAGTCAAACCCATTAAATAAGAATTAAATATTTAAGTCATTGCAATATGTCCAGTTATTGAGATACTGGTAGACAATGGTAATTTCGATAAAAAGTTTCTCGAAGCTGCAGTCTTTCAGTGAATATTTTTTCATGCAATGGAGAAAATGCAAAATTACAACATGTGGCAAATGATTTGTCAGTCATACACACCTGCTGTAGAGTCAGGCAGATGGTCTTGGCACTCTGGACAGGACTGATGAGTTTGGTCTTGTTTATAGTCTCCTTAATTATGTCACCAAAATCTTTAAAATACTGGAGAAAAAATAGATAAGACACAAGAGGGCTAAAATCTATGGTGTTCTCATTTTTACATTCCTGACAAGGAGTTACTCCATAGAAATCCAAAACAATTCCACCCTGTATTTTTTTTTATACTTTATTAATCCCTCACTGGGAAATTCCTTCTCTGCATTTAATGCAGAGAATCATGGATGAACCATGAGCAGTTAGGGGTTCAGTGTCTTGCTCAACAACACTTCAACACATTTGGAGGAGCTGGGAATTGAACGGACAATCGCTCTACCTCCTGTGCCACACCGCTGTAATTCATCATCCTGCTTTTTTAAGCACTGTTCCCTCTGACTAATTCTTATCACCTAATCAGTCCTGAGTAAAAGATTCTCTCCCATTACCTAGCTCTCCTGTACATCCTCTTGATTATCATTGAAAATTCCTGTTTTCATATCTTTACAGCTAAAAAAAAATCTGTTTAAACTGCTCACAGATTGAATATGAATGCAATTTATGATGTACTGTGTGCACAAATCCCATAGCTGCAAGTGGATAGAATGGGGAGATCTCTATATTTTGACAGTTACAAAATGGAAAATGTACCAAACTATTAGTAAACAGACTATACTTTGTTGTAGTGTTTGAAGACATCTGTGATGGCAGTGAGTTCCAGCACCCCATAGATGACCAGCTTACAGTAACCAGCAAGTTGATTGCGCTTCCTCTGGTAAAGAATTATCTTCACCTCCTCCTCACTCTCACCTGGGACAAAGGAGAAACACTTGGGTGTAAATGCCATAATTAAAGATGTAGATTCTGGTTATATTGGAAAAAGAAATTAGGACTTTTCTATCAAGGCAAATTTTCAAAAAAAGTTTACCAAAACTTCTTACTTTCCTTCACAAATAAACACTGAACACTTCAATTTACTACAGCTCCCTTGGGTAATGAATTCAAATAGTATTGAAATACCATTGTGCTCAACATCTTCATTGTCAGTAAAGATGTAGTCGAGGAGGAACGCTGCCATCTCTGAGTGCAGGGAATCAGAAGGAAAGTAGACCAACATTTGGAGAGAAGATTCTGAACCAACAGAGTTCATGCTGTAGAACAGCAGCAAGTCACACAACAGCTCAAATGCCTGCAGATGGAAGTAAAACCATGTCTTAGGATCACAATTAAAACCTGCAACTTGAGATTGGTAATATATTGAATGTCAATATATTGTCAATGGACTGAATGTCTTCTGTAATAGCATGTTGCTCTCATAGCTTTAAACTTGTATAAAATACTGTAATAGTGTTTTTGAAATTGTGAGAAACTGAATTTTTCTTCTTAGGTGACTTATTCACAGTACATCATTTAACAATAATGGTGGCTTTCAAAATCACACTTGGTCAATTGGAGATTTGCAGACATGGCAGAATCGGTTTAAATCCAGCTTGATTAAACTAATATCCTTTGTGTACTGCCTGAAGCACTGACGGCACATATTGAGTCTGTATTTACAGATCTGGCCATGTCTGTATAAGCATACCCAGGAGGGGAGGGATCCTTAGCCAAATTGTCTACATTATCCAATAGATAGATGCAACAAAAAGGCTGCTGAAAAATCAATAACATACTCCAATTGTTGAACTGAAATAGTACACTAACAGAAAGTGGCAGTACTTATTGCTACCAGTCACAATGTTATAGCTCTCACCTGATCTCTGATTTTCCTTGAGTTCAGAGACAGACATGACAGGCAGATTCTGCAGAATGAACGTAAACCCTTCTTCAAATGCTTCAGCTCAACCTATTATAGTGGGCAGTTGAGAGATGAAACCGACAGTGATTCATTACAGGGCAGGACTTTTTTCTTTCACTGATCAATCTTAAATTATCATCAGCTCTATGAGAACTAGAGCAAGACAAATGATGTGGTTCTCCAACTACCAAAAGGATTAAAGTTTATGTACATCCATTAACTGGAGGAGTCAACCTCAGATTCAATAATTTTTTTCCACTATCTTTTTCAGCAACATTCCAAACTGTACAACAGAAAATATTTTCTGTCTTTTCTTCCTACTCCGAATATTTTCATTATTACGTTTTAAAATCATTTTCCTTGAGAATTTCATTTAGTGAACAAAGAAAATTAAACAATCAAAAGCCTTGAGTTGTCAATTGAACCAAATCATTATAACCCTAATTAACGTCTATTTAATAGACTGCGAATTGATGAACAGCTCAAATGACTCAAGTTTTACAGAACACGCATGACTATGGTATGCCTGAGATGATAATGAAAGAAAGACATCACATGATAGGATCAATCCTGGCACATTGCAGTGTTTTGCACAAACATCTAAAATGACAAATATTGAAAATCGAACAAAAAAAAACTGCTGTGATGTCCAAGGAGCACCTCTTCTGGAACAAACTTGACCATGTTCACTTTGGCCCACATCAAATGGAATGCTGCACACGTCAGAACTGAGAGCATGAGCTGAAATGATTCAAATCAAAGAAACCACTCAAGCCAAGGCTCATTTTGTAGACAGAATGCTTTACATGTCAATATTAATTATTTTTTTATAATATGAATTTTAATATTGTAATTTACAAATGGCTTATAACTGTTATAGAGATGAAATGTTTCAGAGTTTCTAAAATATAAAAGATGAACTCCTGAAACCATGATGCAGACTTAGGGTGATATTTAGACATGAAATACAATACTGAAGTTTAAAGAATCAATGCAAAGTCTCAAAGTTCACAGAAACTAAAAATTATCACAGAATATTGAAAATTCATTTAGAATTTCATGAAACAGAGTTTTACTCTATTTGAATTAAATAATGATGGAGATAAGGCTGCATAACTCAGAACATAATGAGAAATGTGTTCAATCTCTGAAGCATTCTGAAATGATAGTGGAAAACCCAAGGACTGAGGTTTCAGGCTCATTAAGAACCCATGATGGAGAGACATATATCCCTCAAGTCAGACAAGCTAGATTATCCAAATGGTTTAAGGGTATTTGGAGTTTCTTCAAGTAAATGGCTATGTTAAGAGGAGTATCATATGAAGCAAGAAACAAGGAGCAAGTTCAGAATGTTTCAGTGTGGACCACACTCATGTGAACAATAATTCCAGCAGCATGGTTAACCATGTCTGTTGGGTTACTAGCATGTCAAGTAAGCATGCCACAGTGTGCACATGAAATTGGTTGCCCAGTGTTTATTTTAAGGTTTCTGTAATCAGTTTGACTGACTTTTGTTATGATAAGAGTCCAGATGAGAATAATTAGATCATAAAAAGCAACTGTGGTATTGTCTCCATACAATATTGTTTGCTAAGCATAAGCATGTTTATTAAAGTGCTCTGCTTTTTTCCAGGCAGAATTAAATTCATACCACATTGGTTAAGCTGCAAGAAATAATTATATTTGCATACTAGTCATCTGATATCCATCATTCTCCATCAATGTGGAGGTCCTCAGTAAATTCTTGTCAAATTCTTCAAAAATCATGTCTAGTTGCCAGGAAAAGAAGATTTTGACAAGCATTCTCCATCTACTTGTAAGATTTCTGCTAGTTTCCAGTCCTTCAACTTTTTATGTGTTGGTCAGAACTAATGTTAGCACCAAGTACATCATGCCCACATGAAGACATAAATATGTGGATATGAAAAATTTAAAACAATCCCCTCCCACCCCCCCACCATTTTTCAGATTCTTGAAAGACTGTCCTTATTTCACATCTAGATAGAAATTCTACATAGATCATTCAGGGTGTGATCCACCTTGAGGTATTTTGGTCAAAATATCAAAATGGTATGATGTAAATGTAGACCTCATTGTCAAGATCACTGGACTCCAATCGGTTCTTTAAAAGTTCAATATATGAGCTGAACAGATTTGAGCCTGTTGGGTCTTTGGCACTGGGAAAATAAACACATAGACAAACATCAGTTACAAGGATCTTTAGTGCCTCCTTTTCATTGCATGTATTAAAAGAACCCAAGCACCTGCTTAGGGCGGCGATCCTTTTCAGGACAGTTGTAGCACGATATGTGTCATTGTCATCTGCGGTTCCCTGAATAAACAAACATGCAGACAGGGATACAGTTTGGTTTACACCATTAAAGTAACCATAAACCTATTAAAACATACAGTAAACTGGCCAAATTCAAAGACAACCCTGGAAAAAGAGTGTATTTTGGAAAATGTCCTAATGCAGCCTCAGGGCGGCACGGGCCAGTGTCTCCTGGAGCCAGACTTGGGGGGGCACAGGCCAGTGTCTCCCTGAGCCGGTCCCAAGCCCGGATAAATGCAGAGGGTTGGGTCAGGAAGGGCATCCGGCGTAAAACTTTTGCCAAAACCAAATACGCGAATCAAAGCTAAAAATTTCATACCAGATTGGTCAAGGCCCGGGTTAACAACGATCGCCATTGGTGCCGATAACCTACCGGGTACCAATGGAAATTGGGCTATTGTCGGTCAAAGAAGGAGAGCAGGAAGGCGTGTTAGGAAGCAGAGAGAGAAGAGGAAAGGCAAGAGTCTGGGACTGAGAGTAGGGACTTTGAATATTGGGACTATGACAGGAAAAGGTAGAGAGTTGGTTGACATGGTTGGTTGGTTGATGCAGAGAAGGAAGGTGCATATACTGTGTGTCCAGGAGACCAGATGGAAAGGTAGTAAGGCTCGAGGCTTGGGAGCAGGTTTTAAGAAGTACTATCATGATACTGACAGGAAGAGAAATGGAGTAGGAGTTATCTTGAAGGAAGAGTTTGTTAGAAATGTTCTGGGGGTGAAAAGAATGTCAGATAGACTTATGAGCCTAAAATTGGAAATTGAAGGTGTAATGGTCAATGTTGTTAGTGGCTATGCCCCACAGGTAGGATGTGAGTTAGAGGAGAAGGAGAAGTTCTGGAATGAGTTAGATGAAGTGATGCAGAATATCCCCAGAAATGAGAGTGGTAATTGGCGCAGACTTCAATGGACATG
>CAAKHD010031375.1:3347-13831 GCA_901007705.1 Fistularia tabacaria
CCCTTTCAACCCCCCCCCCCCCCCCCCCCCCCCCCGAGCCGCAGAAGATGAAAGCCCCCTTCTGCGTTTATGTTTATCTTTTTCTTAGCTTTTAAAAAAAAAAAAAAAAAAAAAAAGGCATTGCCGCGCGGCTCATGGAATCCCGGTTCGCGCGACGGACATCTGAAACTAGCGCACACGGAACGGGCGGCGCCGGTCGCGCTGCAGCCAACGGAAACCGATCAGTGGAATCCGCTGGAAATATGTGAACGCTGTCAGATTTTACTGGTTGTCCGGCGGCGGCTGTGGGGAATGTCGGCGGCTCCGTCCCCAGACCCTCCCGTTGAAGCGTCCTTTGGCGAGACACCGAACACCCCGGCAGCTCCAGATGCCCTGGCTAGCGCCTTGAATGGGTGAACGCGATCTAGCTTCAACTACTTTGTAACCACAAGGTACAAAAAGGGACACTGCTCGTTCTAGAAAATGAGCACCTTAGAACGACCTCTTGTCTCAAACCGTGGGTTTCCCGGAGAGTAAATTAGGAAATCATCGAGGACAACAAGTCGACTTCTGCCCTTCTATTTCCGCCCTGTCGGTGAAGCAGGAGGAGCTTCGTCCCTCCAATCAGATCCCCGGTTCGATCCCCGTTTCCTGCTCTCTCGGGCGAGACAACGAACCCGAGGTCGCTCCCAGTGGCCTGGATGGCGTCAAGAAATCAGCTCGAGTACGTGAAATACCTTATGACCGCAAGGTATCGAGGGCACCACATACAGGGGGCGAGTGTTACGTTAAAGATCCGAAGACGATTTTCAACCCAAACCGGAACTAGCATAGCCTGAGTCACTTACCCAACCTAGCACACCCTGAGGTCTTACGTATATATCAAGAGAAAAGAACTAGGTCAATGGAAAGTGAGAGGCAGAACATGATTACGTTTCCTTTGGGGGCCGTATCGAAGGCAACGGAGTCCCCAAAGAAGTCGACCACAGAAGTGAGAGCGGACGCAAACAAAGCTAGCCTGAGAGCGCTGGCCGGGGACCCCAAAACAAGTCCGCCCGCGGATTATGAATTTTACTTTGCGCTACTTCAAGTACTTTTTGAATCATTTACTGGATTGCCGCTGCTGCAAAAGTCCAAACGCCGTGACGTCGATTGAGGGCCCGTTGATAGTGGGGAACAATCACTCTCAGAAAACCCCCCGGATTCTCGTCCACCTCACCACGACTTCCGTGAAAGCAGTCTTTCTGCACAAAGATCTACACGCTACATGTGGAGATAGCTATTCATCTGCTCTTTACCCGCAGCAGTTCATTGAGGCGGTCTCGGCCGCTTGACTTTCGAGCACTACTTTGTTGTAATTTTTTTTTGTCCGCCAGGATCTTTATCCTCGCCGGCTCCTTTACCCTGAAGAGACAACATCACCGGTGTGATCCATTTACCATTAACACCGTGTCAATCATGCACTCAGGTTTCCGGGTTAAAAAAAAGAAGTACAAGGAGAGATGTAGCTGCTAGTCGCGAGGGCTTGAACTCAATCTGTACTGCAGAAAAAGCGCTCGTCTCCACGGAGACGGCGGTAGAGCCGCATAGATAAACTGTTATCCCCAGAGGGACGACGGCGAGCAACGGGGACAATCCCGCTTTCAGTGCCGTGTTTGTGAGTTCGGACTCGGCGGGCGAGGGTTAGGGAACGGGAGGCGGCCGTCGTGCTCCGGAGAGAATAGCGCGTGACCTTTGGTCGTCCTTGGGAAACGCAACGCGGCTTCCCGGAATAGAGCGAGGATGACGCTCCGAGCAAAACCGAGCGAATGAGCGCCGCTGTTTGGGACGCGGGCTTTAATTTAGCCGCGGGATGTCGTCTGACCTGCAGCCGCCTTCGACCGCGACGTCGGGCCTGACGCTGAGCGACAGCGGCTGGCGATGAAATCCAGTCACGTCGTTAGCGTTTATAAAAAGAAAAACATTTTTTTTTTGGTGCGTGACGCTTCTGTCCCGAGGAGCATTTGCCGTCTTTGCGTTCGCGTCCGGCGTCGTTGGGTGAGAGGCGGGGGCTCGACCCGGATCCACAACAAACGTATTACATTCAAGAAAACGGACAAATGAATTAAAAACGTAAATGAAAGGAAAAATCTCGGGCTGTTACTTGACTCGAGCCTCCGTTTTAAAAATCCTACAGAAAAAGCTGAAATTGAATCTGATGAACTGAAAGCATAGAAGAAATTCACGAACAACCGAAGCCTCGTGTACATTTCTAAACACTGTGATTATCCCACATCTTCTGAATCGCAGGTCCAGTTGGTCCCAGGCACGTCAGACGTCTTTAAAAGCACTCGAATCATTGGATAAAAAAAGAGCCCTAAAAACTCATGATAAAAAAACCTCGCCAAATATAAAGAGGAGGGCGCAGGGTTCCGAGATGTACGACCACGTTTGGGCCACAATCATTCTCTCATGTAGCCATAGGCCTGTGGATCGCTCCACCCAATGAAATCATCTCATGGACCAATGATGGTGCGTTTAAACGCCTGACTGAAAATGGTTATTGTCACAACAAACCCGTGTGCGTTGAGTCACTGTGACACCGTATGAACTGAGGCGGGACTGATTTTAAAGATGTGATTGGAACATTGATCGTCTCCATGTTTACGAATGTTTATGATCTCGTGTGCGACCTGTCCTGGAAATTAGCATTCTTTTGCTACAAACCTGGCACGTGGCATCTCTTCCTGTCATAGACTGATGTCAGTTGCGTCCCTGATCAAATGAAAACGAAAAACAAATCCAGGGCCGCAAACGGAGACAACTATTCACGCTTTCATGAATAGACGAGACGTGCAACCATTCGCACATCTGGACACTTCGGGGTCGCCAAAGAAGCTCCTGCGTGAAAACCGCGTTTTCATACTTTTTCCGTCTCTTGAAGGGTCGGCGGGGTCGGAGGAGAACATTGAGTTACATTTGCAAACGAAAGTAACCCAACGCAGATGTGCGGCCGCAGCTTCAGGCAAACAAACAGGCCGAACCCGAGCTGACGGATGACTCACCGTCACGGCTCGTCTGACTGGGGCCGGGCTGCTGATCTCCGCCACGTCCCGGTGGACCTTTACTTGCGTAAGGGCACGTTTCTAACACGAGGTCGTCTCTGGGAAAAGGAGCATCCCATCGAAAGCCTCCTGTGACCGACAACCTCAGGCGGTCTTCTGCTAACTGGAGAGCCGAGGTTTGTGAACAAGCGTTGGATATCTTCATGCGTCTTCCTGTGTGGGGTGTCCATGTTCTCCTCGCGTCTACGTGGGTTCCATCCGGGTTCCTCCGGCTGCAGGAGGCTCATCGGAGACCCTACATGGTCTCTTTATGCGGCTCCACGATTGGAACCGCCTCTCGCCCAATGGGATTGGCTCCCGCAGACCCGCAATGAGAGAATGGATGAACCCGTCGTGCTCGATTTGTCCTTCTTTGTTTCTAATCAAACCAACCCCCGTCGTCCTCCTCCGTCCAGCTGCTGAGACGGACTCCACGACACCTCCATGTTCCCTGCGGGGGCCCGAGCTTGAAGAACTCATCCGGTCCACCCAGTGGAATTGTTGGACGTTGAGTCATTCTGAGCCGCGCGTTCGTTCATCGCGTTACGATTTTTATTCGAATTCATTCGGACTGCCCTATTCATCGCACAGACTTCCTTCGCATGGCGGGAGCCCCGTTTATTCAACAAAGCCCGGCTAGAAACAGCGTGAAGGCCAAAGCCAAGCGTCGGTCAGTGAATGTGAGCGAACGTCCGCTGTGAGTATTTGACACCTGATAACCAAACCGGAGAAGAAACGCCGCGGCGATCAAGCTGCGCTGCACAGCGGCTTAAAGAAGCCTTGTTTTATCCCGTCTTCACAATTAAGGGCCTGAATATTAACAAGCTCGGTTCTCGGCGCCGCCGTGGGGAGAGCTTTTTGTAGCCTCTCTTCAAATAAAAAAAATACAAGGGAAATTGGTATTTTTTTTTTTTTTTGGTTTTGTCCTTTTTTTTGGCGGTGGTTGATGAGGCGGGGGGGGTTGTGGGGGTTCACAGAAATCTCAGGCTCCCCCTCATGACTTTTTGTTGTTTTGGAAGCGTGATGAGTGCTCGGGTTCTCCGACCCTCTCCTCTCAGGTCTCGCATGTATTCATTTTCCCCTTTGGCTCGAAACCATCCCTTATTTGATCGACTGGAATGGATGCGTTGTCGAATCCGAGTGGGAGCGTAATGTATATATAATGACTCCTCGCCAAAACCTGCCGCCAACAAACTCTGCATTGTGATAAAGGAATAATTACAAGCAGCGTTAATGTTGCAATCTATTGATCTCCTCATTAACCGTCCACAGTTTGATGTTGTTGTTGTTCCCTGTGGGCGGCAGCCGACCGGCGGGGCCTGATTAGTCCTCAGAAGTATCATTAAAGCGGAGTTTCCGCGGCGTCTCGGTCGAGAATCGCAGGGCTTCAAAGCTTTTGCCCGATCCGGTTTTAAACAAACACGGATAAACACAATCGCGTGGAAGCCGTCCACTCCGCAGGTGAGGTCCTGCGGGTTCACGCTGCTGCGCAAGCTGCATCTCATGACCGTCTTCGCAGGTCTGGAGAGGTTTCTGCTCATTCATTCATTCATTCATTCATTCAATAATAAACCATGGCCGGTCAATCAGAGGGTCACGAATAGAGACATACAGCCATTCGCCCTCTCATTCACTCATTCATAAAGAGAAACAACGGTTCCCTCACTCATTCACCTCCACCAACCATGAACATGTCATAAAGAGACAAGCAACCCTTCCGCCTCTCATTCATACGTCAAATAGAGACAAACAACATTTTTATTTTCTTCTCGATGTACGTATGTGCATATATTTTTACATCAATGCGTGTGTATAATCATGCATATATTTTGTATATTTTTTTCAAATTGTTTATCTGATTTTTTTTATTTTAATTTTAATTTTTTGTTTAAATCTATATTTTTTGGGATACGTATATTGGGCTTCCCTGAGTGTCAAATAAAGCACCTTCAATAAAATGTCCTATTATTATTATCATCACTGCAACTGTTCTTTCACTCATTCACGAATGCCTTAAAGAGACGTCCAACCATTCGCCTTCTCAATCACACATCTGGACGAAGTAGGGTTTCCACTGAAACTCCTGCATGTGTTTGGACTGCGTGAGGAACCCGGAGAACCCTGAGGAACCCCAGGCAGAACGTGGAGACTCCAGGCAGGACTCCAGGCCCACCTGTGGGGTTCCAAGCAGAGACCTTCTGGCTGTGAGCGGGAAAGCGCTAACGCCTTGGTGCGGCCATGAATGCAGATAGAATGTGTGTGTGTGTGTGTGTGTGTGTGTGACGGGGGGTTGATGACACTGCCGTCGCAAAGGAACACACTCAAAACAGTTATTTAGTCTGGGCATTTCTGAAAGGCACCTTTTCAATCTGGAGACGGTGTTTCCGGGGGGCCCTGTGACGGCGGTCGGACCGGGGGTGTGAAAAACCGCCGTGATTGTCGTCACACAAACACCACTTAGCCGGGAGACTGAAAGACTGGCGGCAAAGAAGCCCCTTCAGACTCTTTCAACCCCGTTCGCGAGGTCTGATTCCAGTGCGGAAATGGACTGCGACGCCCCGTCTGAATATTTTCCTCGTTTTTTATTTCTTGTTTTTTTTTTTTCTTGTTTGATTTCTGTTTCAGGCAGGTGACGAATTCAAACCGTCCGCCTCTGGTATCCTCTCTGTCCCACCGAGACCCCGTTCGAAAGCCATTAGCTCGTATCATCGCCGCGCTAATGAGCTAAATATGCGCATAATCGGGTCGGTTTGTATTATTATTTATTTCAGACACGTCACTAGAACGGAAGAAAAGGGGTTCGTCCGCAGGGAGGATGAATTAAAAAGGGTGTGCGTTTATAGAACGTTTATTTATCTATGAATTCATTCTTTTCCCGAGTCCTCTCATTGCTTCTGTCAGATGATATCAGTTGATATCCGGCGACGTGTCGGTGCAGAGAAAAAACCCAAACCGGGTGCCCTCGCTGTTTCTCTTTATGACATGAGATACAGGATTTTGTGCGTCTCACAGCGTATTACCTCCTCACGTCCTTTGCCTTCGCCGTGTGTGTGTGTGTGTGTGTGTGTGTGTGTGTGTGTGTGTGTGTGAGCAGCGCAAGTCAGACTGTATCCGGCGTCTTCATCTGCGGCAGCAGACTTTCCATTTAAGAAGGAAATCACATAAACAGAGACAAATATCACCCTGGCTGCAGAGAGTGGATGTGTTCGTCGGCTGGCGGTTCGTGAAATGAATGCACGGCGAGACATTCAGGAGGATTCTCAGCCTTCATGGAGAAAGAAGCGCACGAAGACGCGCTATCAAGGCGAGCTAACAGAACAAGGCAGCGTCGGTCGAATGTCAGGAATCCAACCGGGGACCTTTTCGCCGTGAGGCGGAAGCGCGAAGCGAACCGAAGCCGAACCTGTTCAGAATCAGAATGGCTTCAATCGCCGAGTCCTTTTACAACTACAAGGAATTTGCTTTGGTGTTTGACAGACAACATTTAACCGGCATTAGATCAATGAAGACTGAAATCAGGGCGATCGTGGACGGTGGTGCAAAGTGGCTAGTTGTGCAATAGAGGGGTTTGGGACCGTGTCAATGGGGTCTTATTGATGAGGCTGGCCGCCGATGGGAAGAAAATGTTTTTGCGGAGGGTAGTTTTGGTCCTGATGGACCGTGGGGCCTCCTGCCAGAGGGGGAGTGGTTGGAAAAGTTTGAACTATCCCGGGTGAGAGAGGTCACCCGGGGTCTAATGTCCAGATGGTGATGGAGGAGCTGAGGATGGACTCCGTGATGGAGGTGTAGAAGTTCACCATCATCGTCTTCGGCAGGTTAAACTACCTCAGGAAGAACATCCTTTTCAAGAACTGTTTGGAGGAACCTTCGTAGCTCCCGCTCTGAGGCGCGGTTCTGGAGGAACTCACAAGGTGTAGGACCTTGGTGACCAGTAGAACTCTTAAGCCAATCAAAAGCAGATACTACTAGCAGAGCGATATTTCCAAAACCTATGTTGGTTTGGTTGTTTTCTGATGGCAAAATGGACGGAAGAAGCTAGAAATGGTGCAGCGACGAGGTCCAAGCTCTTCTGGCCTGTTACTCCTCAGAGTGGTTCCAAGGGCGTCGCAGAGGAACATCTACATTTTGGACCCAAATAAGTTAGCTAACGGCTAACGGGGCCCGTCATAGCGGGGAGAAGATAAAAACACAAAGTCAAAAGTCAAACATCAACAACAAATAGATGCACCATCCCCAGGCAGACAGACGTGGAGCATACATGTTTCAGCAAGAAAGAAATCTGAGGTGGCCTATTTTCCTATTCTAGGTGTGAAGGTGCAATCAATGAAGGTGCAATCAATATGTAAGTGAGAGCTGCCTCACAGCAGTGTGGACACGAGCATGAGGGGACATTTGTTTTTGTTGTGGTCCAACAGGTTCATGGAATTTTTCTTCAGTGGATCGATCAGCCTGATGGGCATATGAACTTCAGTGACGTCCCATTCCTGATCCACACGCTTCGATATGACGTCAGTCCACCCTTTGCAGCTACAACAGCTTCTGCTCTTCTGGGAAGGCTGTCCACAAGCTTCCCCGGTGGGTTGATGAGAATTTTGAGGATTCTTCCAGAAGCGCATTTGTGAGGGCCTTGATCTCAGCCTCCTCTCGGATTCATCCCAATGGTGTTCTACGGGGTTGAGGTCAGGACTCTGGACCTCTGGACATTTTGGACAATTCCATGCATAGGACACCTTTGGGTCTTCTCCTCCAACATCAGTGTGCGACCTCACAAAGAGAGCTCCAAAATTCCCATCAACACACTGGTGAAGCTTGTGGACATTCTTCCTAGAAGAGCTGAAGCTGTTCTAGCTGTAAAAGGTGGACTGGCGTCATATTGAAGCCTCAGCATCAGGAATGGGACGTCACTGAAGTTCATCTGCCAATCAGGGCAGCTGAGCGAACACTTTTGGCCATATAGTAAATCTGATAGTCCATGGTTGTTGTTCCATGAACGCTGCGCTAGCTTCCACCTCCATGTTGTCAGTGTCGTCGTCGTCTTCTTCTTCTTCTTCTTCTTCTTCTTCTTCTTCTTCTTCTTCTTCTTCTCCTTCTTCTTCTCCTTCTTCTTCTTGGCCGGTTTGTTTTGGAGCGTGGAGCTGAATCTCATGGAAGCTACTTCCTGGAGCTGGACATGTCTCGGAACTGTTCTCCCCCGAGGCGGCGATTTCATTCTTTTCCCCCGGCGTCTCTCTCTCTCTCTCTCTCACGTTGTTTTCTACCTGAGATCCTCCCTTCCTCTTCATGAAGTCGTTCCGCGCCGTTAACTCTTGAGGACGAAGCCTCTGAACCCAGAATACGTCTCGCGGCGGTGAGGTGCTCGTCGAGGCAATAACCGTGTAATTCACAGGAATCGAAGATGAATCCTGTAATTAGGGCGGGTTTTAGCCCTGGCGTGGATCGTGCATCCACACACACACACACACACACACACACACACACACAACACACACACACACAAACACCCGTCCGAGACTGAAAACTCGTCGCTGTTTTTCCTAAACCGAGGTTTTTTTTTATCGATAGCTCGGATCCAGAGATGAGGTCTCCTGCTCGCTCGCGTTTTTTTTCGGGGACGCGCCGCGATGACCGGCAATATCGTAAAGCGTCCCGGCGGAGATCATTCCCGGAGACAATGACCCGTGGCCGTGAGACGCGGCGGCGTTCGCAGAGGGGGCCATTTATGCCCGGACGGCGGCGTGTAAATCGTAATAAGTACGTGCGGTCGCCTGTCCGCACGTCTCTGCACACACTGCTGCCTGAGCGACTCCCATTTGGGGTTTTTTCATGGAGCCCAGCAGAGCTAATGGTGTGTGTGTGTGTGTGTGTGTAGCATTGATGAACAGCATCACTCATAAAAACATGGCCGCCCGTGTCAGGTCACGTTCACGCGGCTGATATTAAAGTTTTGTTATTTCATTCTTAAAGTTTCCTCATATTTAAATCACGATCGCTTCGGTTTTAAGCGGCTGCGATTTAAATGTTTACACGTTTTTTTGTTGGTTTTTTTCTCGGGATTTGCGGCGTGTTTGCGATGCGGCCGCCGATGCGAGGGGGAAACAAAAAAAAAAAAAAAAAAAAAAAAAGACCAGGGTGTGGGATGTCCCGCCATATGGCGTCGGTACACAGCGAGAGGAATTAAAAGGAGATAAATAAATACAGAAATAAACACCACCTCCATCCAGGATAACAGGTGTTGTCACGCAGAGAATGAATAAGAAATAACGGTTAATTCTGCGGTTTCAAACCGAACTCCCCCGGCGTTTCTGCCGGCGAACCAGGAAACCCACTCAAAGTCGCTGGAAGGGCGGCTTCGACCCGTTGGGTTATCGCTGTCGCCCAAGCCGTCCTGAAACCGGGTTCCCCCAAAGCAGCGGCGGTTTCCTCTTTGAGCCTTAAAGAGCTTTTATTTTCCCCTCACCGAAAAAAAAAAAAAAAGACGCCATCCGAACCCGCTGAGAAGGAAAGCGATTCGCAGAAGCGCCTCGAGCGCTGGAAATGATGACTCCACTTCAGTTAAACAGACCTAACAGGGTTCCTGTGAGCAGCTTTTTTTTTTTTACAGGTAACGTCTCATGTCGAGTCTTTTTGTGAGAACAAAAAAGCATCGCCGGGTTGGAGGATGCCGGGCTCATCCAAATATTTTGTAAACCGAAAATCCCGTGGCTTTTTTTTTTTTTTTTTTTTTCCCCATTTCCTCGCCTCCAGTTCTGCCTCCGTCGTTCTCTCCTCCCTCAAATGACGCACCGCTGGGTGATTTCCGTTCCCGGGGGAGTCCTTTTCGAAACACAGCCGGAGCCGCGGGGAGCGCGAACGCCGGGCTCTTTGGAATTTCATGTCCATAAAAGCTTTCACAAACATCATCGGAAACACTCCGCCGGCGATAATGGAGCTCCGTTCGGTCGTTCGCTCGCACTTCTCAAACGGCGCTCGGTGCTTCGGACATCCTGGATGGTTTTATCCGGATCGTTACGTACCGTGGGATGCGGAAGCTCATCCTCGACCCTTTTCTCAATGCGGCCTAAAAAAAAAAAACCCTCTCGCCCGGCCGGGTCGCACCTCCTTTCCCCAAAAAGAACCCCGATATTTCTTCTTGGCGTAGCGGAGACGGTGATAGGATGCAGATATTCTGGCATCTAAACCTTGCTTGGCAGCGGGATTCACGAGATCCGTGCGAAACCCGTCAGGTTTCAGATTAGATTTTTCTTTCTTTTCTTTTTTTTTCTTTTGGCTGCGCCAATTACTGTCAGCTTGAGGAGCGACGCCGTCAAAAACGCGTCCGTGGGAAGATCTTGGAACGGCGTCACCGGCTCCTAAAAAAAAAAAAAAAAAAAAAGGTTAGGCGGGGAGGGGGGGCGGAAGATAGATGGGTTGGGGTGGGGTGGG
>CAAKHD010031375.1:13851-26160 GCA_901007705.1 Fistularia tabacaria
AAACCCCTCCGGGGGGAAACATTGGGAACGGGGCACCCGGCTCCAAAAAAAAAAAAAAAAAAAAAAAAAAAAAAAGGTTAGCGCGCGTTAGATGCTGCTGTAAAATCAATCGGACGCGATCAGACGGGTATTTTCTCCCAGAAGATGAGAGGGCTGCTGCACCCGACTGGCTTCCGTATGAAGTGGATCTTGGTCTGAATTATCAGGCGTTTACAGACCTTTTGATGCTCAGGTACATCATCCAACGGGTGATTTGGTGTGTTGGGACAAACATGAAGACCGTTTCTTCCGGAGCTGGCGCTGCTTTGAGGATCTGAGGATGTGGGAAGGGAGTCTCCGGCCAGGTGTTAAGGTAGCGATGCGCTCTATTTAGCTGTTTATCTCCACGCTCTCCAGTGGCCGTGAGCTTCGGCTCCTCGGCGAAAGGAACAAGATTGCCAGTGCGAGCGCAGGAGATACGTTTTCCCCCCGGAGGCGGTTCAACCGTGGCACTTTCGCTTCACGAGGAGTCGCCTTCGAAGGTCTTTCGGCGCACGGCGAGGAGCGACCGCCACGCTTCTGGAGCCCCTCGGAGGTACCGCAGGGGAGGAAAGCGTCGGAGTCCCTTGACAAAGTCCACTAGACGGGAAGCGGGAATGCACACGACTCCTTCTTCTCCTGACTCTCCTTCACGTCCTCTCTCACTGCATCCCTAAATCCCCCCAGGCACCGACAGCGTGGCATACAATCGAATTCAATCTCCAAATCAACGATGTAAATTCACTTCGGACCCCCGGCAAGATGGAGCAAACTTGAAGATAATTCTTGTCTTGAGTCGGGTTCATTGCGAAGCCTTGTTTAACTCCTGCGGTTTCAAGCTCGCTCGGAATTCAGGCTCAAAATATCAGAGAATTGTGGAGGACGGGGATTAACCTTAGTGTTGCAAAACAATTTGTTTTTTGGGGGCAACCAAAGGACCTGATCCGCCTTTGTGGCGTTGGCAATAATTAATGTGGTCTGGTCTTAAATGTAAATCCTTCACTGGACACTGCGGCGTTTCGGTCTCGTGGTTAATTAGCCTTTTGCTAAACCCCCGACCCCGAGCTACGACTGCCCAATCAAAGCTAAGCAACCTTAACCGGCTTATACGCCGCGGCCGGAGGTCGAACACTTCCCCGGCCACGCGTTCGACTCGCCGAAGGACCTCGGGGTCTTCGCCAACTGATTGTGTCCTCCGTCAAAAATGAGGAAAAATATTCTCGCCATGTTTTCTGATGAAAAAAGCCGATGGTTGCGAAATATCTTCCCATTTAAGCATTCAGCTAATACACGTTAATCCCACTTCTGCCAAAAGCAACGATGCACTGACGAACCTCTCTGATTCCACGGTTTATGAGACCAGCAGTTGGGCTCTTGATGTTGCCGTAACGCCGCACACAGTGTGTTTCCTTCGGAAATCTCTGACCTTTGGTTGCTTGGGCAAGCGTGGCTGTCTGCGATCAGACCCCTGCAGCCCTGGCTCTTTGCCCTGCCTTTAAAAGAAGGTTTCTACCGTGGGGGGGGGGGTGTAATCACGGCGCGCCCGTTGATCAGAACTTGTTGATATGTAGCATTAGCGACTCCAGATGTGATGATTTCCGACTGTTCTCAGCAGGAGCAGACCCAGCGAAATGTACAATGTCCTCTACTTCACCAAGGTTACCATTGTATTTTCGAAGTAATAAGAAAGGAGCAGGGCTCTGAATGCGTCCGAGTCCTCCGGAGAGCCATGGCGGGGGGCTCCGCGCCGGCTGCGTTAGCCGTCGAGGCCTGTATGAACTGCGGGCGAAATTAATTTGTGCGAGCGACAAGCATCACGCTCTGCCGAGCTCAGAGATGTGACCGCAGAGTGAGAAAATGTATTCGGGTCATTATTCAAGCGAAGACCAGCATCTGGCACTTGATTCTGCGAACCGTCATTATTCTGTAAGTAGATCGTTGAAACTGGATTTATTTTTCCTCATGCCTGTGGACTGTCCTTCCCACTGGAGGCTCCTGCTGTGGAGTTGATGTAGCTTCTCTTTCCTCCGTCACCACCAGCAGTACTGGGAGTACTGGGAGTACTAGGAGTACTGGGAGTACTCGGACTCCTCGGGGGCGGCTGCAGCTCAGTTGGTATCCCCCAACCGGAAGCTCCTCGATCCGTGGGCAGGAGTCAGTCCCGATGGCCCGGTTAGCACCTTCCAGAACAGCTCTACCACCGCCGATGTGTTATTGTGTTTGTGAGAGTGGATCAGAGATGTCAAACTCTGGCCCGTGGGCCGCATTTGGCCCGCGTTGTAATTCTGTTTGACCCGTGAAGCCAAAGCAAATGACCATCAGAGCTAGCCCGCCGCTAATCTAGCCTACAGCGCATGGGGTGCTAATACTACAAATCCCAGAATGCTCTATTGGTGTTTTGGTGCGAAAATCACGACAGGACCCAGAAACGCCCTCTCCTCTGCTAACAGTAGCCATAGCGACATTATGCTAACACTTGCACTGTGCTAGCCCTCTGAAAAATGTTGAAAAGAAAGGCAGGGAATTCTATTTTTACTATTTTTATTTATTATTAGCCAGTGGAAAAAGGTCACTGTTGAAATTGAATTCAGAAGTTGCAAATAAAAAGAGGTGTACCATTTTCATTTCAGAAATTAATACCATTGATGTGTTTTTTAATTTGAATTCCCATTTTTCATGTGTGCAATATGAAGTCATACGTTGTAGAGTGTTGATCTTTGCTGGTTCCAGATTCAGTTTTGAAGCCAGACTTGTTTGTTTCCAGATGAAAAGGTTCATTGTTTTATCTGGAGGAAGATGTTTTCCAATAACTATCAATGTCGGGCTGCGACTTTGTCCCACTTTTGAATTTTGGCCCAATGTGGATTTGAGTTTGACACCCCTGGAGTAGATGGATGTGATCCAGAGTGAAGCGCTCTGGAACCGCAAGGTGATTGAGTTCCTGCAACCACCGTGCTCCGACCCGGCTCCGGTCCGACGACATTTCAACAAACCGCGGGTTAAAAAAAGACTCAGCCCCAGACACAACACTCGCTGCAATGATTTGCACAGAAGGAGCGGGAATGATTCTCCGTTTCATTTTCGAAGTGAAGACGTGTCGGAGGTACCGCGGGGTCCGGAGGCGATCGAGCCGCAGTCCTCCCGCGGTGTCAATATTGTTGTTGCTCCAAGGCGTCCCGCGGCCAGTCTGAAGACGAGAGGCGGCAATTTGTCTCCTCGCTCCCGATCGTCCCCGGCCCTCATCCGTCAGAAATGCTCCGGGTAGGAATGATGGAGTCCGCCGCAGATCGCCGCGACGGCCCGGGAGTCCGCTTAAATCTGACAGCCTCGTTCTCGCTGAGGTCTCACTCTCTGCCGACCGACACCGACGTGGCAAGGCTTCATCGAGGGCTGTTTTCGAACTCATCGGTGCCCCTGCGTGGTTTGGAAGAGGAAAAATAAAAGAGAAGATAATGACAAAGATATTGATGTTCTCTCGACGCGGACAAATACCCAAATACAAAAACCTTGTCGTCTCCCGCGAGATGAGAATGAGCTCTCAGCTTGTTGTTTGTACAAACACAATAAAAAACCGTGGCTGAGCAACAGGGTTTTGTAAGAATGCAAAAGAAATTTTTTTTTTTTTAATCCTAATTGTTCGTGCGACAGCCACTGCTAAGCGCTAACCGCCGCGCGAATTTGAACTAACAAGGATCGGCCGTTAGCTTCGCTTTCATGTAAACCGAGGCCTTTGATGCACCTAATTGTGCACGTTAAAAAGAGGAGGAAGGAACACGCTCGTTCCCCCTCGGTTGTATATTCTTCCTCTGCAAATGCCAAAAAGATCAACCAGATGCCGCAACATCTGTGAGTTTTATTCATTCACTGGAAACTCCATATGGGGGATCTCCCTCGGTGGTACGGGCGAGGAATAATTAATCCTTTTATTATTCATTATTCTCAGCGCCTCTCTCATATGGTGGAAGTCGCGAAAGGCAAACGGTGCGGATGTTGTAACATATGGTGGTAATTCAACCACAGTGGTTCTGGAAAACACCAGGTTGCAGACCTCTGCCAGAGCACGGACGGAGGACGGGCTCTGGCAGAGGTCTGTTAACGGTCTGTTAACGGTGGGACCTATTAGAGGGGTTCTGACTTGTACAGCTTTTGCAATTTCAAAAACTTTGGAATTGGGGGGGTTTCGATGGCCTCGGGGTCCGCCTTTTTGCAGACGATGTGGTCCCGTTGGCTTCGCCTGACCGTGATCTCCAGCTGTCGCCGGAGTGCTTCGGCGGGATTAAGAATCAGCAGCTTCAAAATCCGAGGAAGGCGTCCTGAGCCGGAAAAGGGTGGAGTGTCCTCTCCGGGGACGGGGTTCTGGATCAAGTATCACCCTCAACGCCGTTCAAGAACGAGATTTCAGGATACAGGAGGCCCAAATGAGGCTCCTCTGCAGCGTGTCCGGGATCTTCTTTAAAGGTTGGAGCTTGTCCATGAAGGAGTGGCTCACAGTGGAGCCGCTGCTCTTCAAGCATCCGGAAGAGGAGTCGCGGGGCTTCGGCTCAGGACGCCTCCTGGAGGCGTTGCGGGCACTCGGAGGAAACTCCGGGGAAGGCCGAGGTACCCTGGAGGGACTGGGACTCTCCGCTGGCCCGGGGAAGCTTTGGGTGTCTCCGAGGAGAGGGAGGTCCTGGTCTCTCTGCTCAGGCTACGTCCCCCGGGACCCCACCCGGGGATGGATGGAACCGATATAGATCCGAATTATATGCAGACATGAATTAAATGCAGTGCGTGTAATTATTTTTCCTCTTGTTCCACAGCTGACGTAAATTCCATACCTGCTCGATATTAGTCGCGTTTCAGGCCGTCCTCTCCGAGCGGAGTTCTCTCGTCTCCACCGACAAAAGCGAAGATTAAGATGCGTAAAAATCAATAATCTATTAAAGCCGCCACGGTTTGCGACACGGTGGCAGTCAGAGGACAGAAATACTAAATGCCCCTTTCAGGCCGCGGCGCTCGCTCTGCAGCCGTAATTGTTGAGTGACATATCGGACTCCCATTTTGCTCATTGCACTGCGCAAATGGCGGCAGCCGATATCGCGACCAATAGGAACAGGCGAGGGGGGACTCGGTGCGGTGTCCTCCCATGAATCCCCACCGCCATAAATTCTCCCAAATATATCTGGTAGATTTTATTGGGCCCGTCGGCTCCAGGTTAATTGCGAAGACGCAAAAACAAAAACAACAAAAAAAAAAAAAAAACACGTCGATCCGAAAAAGCCGAATCCTTTCAAAATGAAAAATGCGACGTTCCCCATTAAGCCGGTTTGTGCCATAATCCAATCTCCGCCGCTCCGGAGGAATGCATTATCTGTCACACTCTAATGAGTTTAAGACCCGCGGGGTCCCGTCGCGCCGCAGACATTGTGAGGCCACCAGAACGCTCCCCTTTTAGTCCCGTCGTGTGGGAGACGGATTGTGTACCAACAAAGAAAAACAGTGTAAATTTGATAACGGTGAATGCCAAGGTCCGACAGACCGCTAAATTATACATCCAGAAAACCCTTCTAACAACGAAGAACAATGTACCTTATCAACCTTCTGGTGATCTCCTCACCTGATCAGACACACTTGTCAACTTCACCCAGTCAGGAGGTCGGAGTGTATCCCCTCCGCTCGGTACCGACGAAGTCCGCTTCTTCTTCAGGGAGGTTTTTGTCCTCCATTATTTATTGCAGGCTGGCGCTCGTTATCACCTCGACATCAACGGAAGTACAAAATGAGCATCTGAGGATTTGAACAGCCTGCGGAAGCTAAATAGCATTCTGTCTTCCAGTGAGAGGTAATGAGTTGCCATTAACACGAACGTGATCTCCGGGATTCCAGAAGGTCACGTGCTGGTCATGCACCGCATGAGCCGATGATCCTAATCGTCCCTCGCGTTCGCCATGAACGACTCGAGGATCATCGACCTTCTTTTCCTGCGTCATCCCGCATGTTTCCGGGGAGCTCACGGATGCGTTGCTAAAGGCAGCAAACGGAGCAGTACAGCTGGAAAGTCGGACTTGTATGCTCAAGTGCGGCCAGGAAATATAAACGGGGAGAAGAATTGTCAGTCCACGTTGCACCATGAATGGCCGCACCGGCCGTCGCCGTCTTTTACATAAACGCCACCTCCTTCCTCGTCGCCATGTGTGTTATTATCTGAAACAGGACTCGGAGCTCGGAAGGGAACTCTGCACTGTCCTCCTGTGGATGCATTGTTTATCAACCGCGCCAACGGTAGGCGCGCCTGGGAAGTATGTAAGCAGTGACGTCGTTAGCATAAATGAGCCTTTAGCACTACCTCTAGAGCAGCGGTTCTTAACCATGTTGGAGGTGCTGAACCCCAGAAGTTTCATATTCACCCAACCTTCTTCATAGGAAATATTCAATATGATTTTTTTTCAAATTCAAAACATAGGCATTTACAATGGGGGCTCCATAAATACGGATTTTTCGTTTGTGGGTTAAAAAAATATATTATTTTCTTTAAAAAACAGAACTCTGAATAAAAAAATCGTTAATAAAAAATTCATTGCGTTCTTTTCAACCCATAAAATACTTTTAGGTTTTTTTTATGCGCTATTCAGTGATAAATTACGTTTTTTTTTGTTGGATTTATATGGTTCTGGGATTCAAAAATAATGGATATTTTAATCAAACCCGATATTATGCAAAGTAACCGCATGGCTTTCGATTATTGCTAAGTTTTAACTAGTTTTTGCTTTATTTTCCTCACAAAAACTTTTTTGAATACATTCTTGAAATTCATTTTGTTTGTATGACCAAAAAGAAGTGATGCCTCACGTTCAGTTTATACATGGAAATCCATATCGTACATTTCCGTCCGACCACTTTCTATTTTTGCTGGACATAGTTAGTATGAAGGGACTGAAATATTAAGAAAGAAATCACGCGACAGTCACAATTCCACGACTGAGCGCACCAAATTCCCTGCGGCACGGATAGGCCGAGCCATGTAGCGTGATCACCTGCAGCCAATGACGGCCAAGCGGGGCGTGTCATCACAAAGCATACGAGTCGGGTGTGTGTCTTGACCTCCGCTGAACCCCTGGGGTTCCGTCCAACCCAGGTTAAGAACCACTGCTCTAGCAGGTGGTGATCAGTGGCCTCTACATGCTCTGCGAGAAGGGCGCTGAGAACAAAACCAAAGTTCCTCTCGGCTGCGATGTTTCATATTTTGCGAGAGACTCTAGCGCACAACTCCAGGAAAGTCCTCACAGGCTCTGCTAACCCGCCAAGCGCTAACAGTATCTACAGCAACAATGCAGCGTGCTGTATCACCTGCTCTTGTATGCTATTAATTAATGACTGGTTTTTACTCTAAACTGTGCAGAAATATCTGCTGCTAGGCGACATATTCAAATTCAAATGACATATTTAGACCTTGATGCTGTCATCCTTTCACCTCAGTACCGGTACCTTGTATCTTCGTGCACTTTATACTGAAATGTTTATTGTGCACTTTTCTGTAATATTGCGCTCGATCATCATTTTGTTAATCCCAGGTCACCGTTGGAAAGTGAGAAACGTCTTCTCCATTCCTGTGTGTCCAGTACAGTTGGAGGAATTGACAACACAGCTGGTTTTGGAAGCACCGTGAGCACAGCGGCGAGCGAGAAAGTCGCGTCGGTGGTCGTTTCTTGCTGATTCCTGCGGAGATCGAGGAGGGCAGTGCTGGGGTCGACTCCCTCCCGCCGCTCTTTGGACTTTGTCAAATTGTTTCGAAGGTGCCGACATCTTTTGCCGCTAACTTGCGCTCACCTGTTTCCAAGAATCCCTGGCCGTCAGCGTGTCTTTGTACACCTCACTAGATGTTTTTCATAGATCCTCATACCTCATTCTTCCACGCCTTCATCCTCGAACCCATCCATCACGGCACAAGTTGCCGCGCCAGCGAAACAGCAAGTATGAAAACACTTCCCCATCAGCCACGTCCACTTCAAACTTCTGACTGATCACACGGTACTTCTCAAGACGAATGTGCCGCTCAGATGATTTGTGGAGAACACAATGATGCCAAGTTCTGGCTGGATGAGGAGGCCTTCGGGCTCACCTCTCTGGTGTGATGTAGCCTGCAGGCCGGTTGAAAGCTCACTCGCCGCCCGTTGTTGTTTACGTATTCACCGCTGATTGCAGCGATAGCCGCGGTGTTGCGCTGGAGTGCCATTCATGCTCAAAATTGCCGCAATCTTCAGTCCAGAAATGAAACATGGGGGCGCATTTAAAAGAAACCGCGGTGCCAGCCGTCTTGGAAAAGCCCCGGTTTACGTCGGAGCCGGTCTTTTGAAAATAAACATTTGGGACTCATTAATTCTTCCCGCATCTCTATTTTATTTTTAATTTTTTTGATCTTCCTGGTTGCTTCCACTCCACCTGCTTTAAGATGTAATCCTATCCACCCTAGTGGTTCTGAGGGAGGATACAGCTATTGCATGGTGTTGCGTGGAGCTGTTGGGTTTGACCTGAATGACCGGCGCCCCCCCACCTCCCCCCAGGGCTGAAGGATACATTTTTCCCTCTTTTTTTTTCCTTTTAAAACACTATGCCAGTGGTTCGGGTTTAAACATGTCAACATTTCCAGGCTTTACTCGCAAAGGGATACTTTTAGAACATGGTAGGAGTTAAAGGACTGGTCGAGGAGAACCATACAGAAGAATCCACAAGAGTGGTTCTCTCCAGGAATTAGGTGGTTGACAGCGGTGAGGACTGAGGGTCGGTGTTCCCCGTTAAACAACAGCAGGTTTACAGATGTTCTCTTTTAGCTGGATTGATGCTGCCGTCTGTAATAGCAAGACAACACAACCGTCAGCACAATCCTATGCATTAAACACAAAGAGACGATAGGAAAGGACGGTATTTGACGAAAGTCCAAGTCAACTTGATTGTCAATACTGGCAAACGTTCACACATGCAGAGCATTGAAATGGCGTTACTCTAAGGGGGGCAAAAGTACAAAAAAATGATGTGATTTGTCACAGAGAACAACGAGTTATGCTGAGTTATGCTGAACAGTGACATTACATGGATCATATAACAAACAAACCCTTCACGGGGGCTCATGGACAGCATGCGGTCTGGTGATCAGCTTAGCGCAACAGTATCAGTAGCATCAGCCCGTGCCCGGATAAGTAATGCAAGTCAACATGACGTTAGCATTCAGCTTTGACATTAAACAGAATTAAATTCCCCTTCTGTCATTCACACGCAGAAATAAACCGAGGAAACCAGGTTGAAAAGCCAGACTAGCCTCTGCTGTGCTAAAGGGGGCAGCTTTTCCTTCATCGTGCGCAGGCGTGATGCGTTGGAATAGCAGCGGTGCATTCAGGAGCGTAGGATCTATAAGAACTTACCCATAAA
Organism: Fistularia tabacaria; assembly: GCA_901007705.1. Lineage (NCBI taxonomy): Eukaryota > Metazoa > Chordata > Actinopteri > Syngnathiformes > Fistulariidae > Fistularia > Fistularia tabacaria. Next base: position 23,272 of record CAAKHD010031375.1, read on the forward strand.
CACGAACTGAACGGTAGTATTTCAATAACGGTCGAATTCTCTGGAAAAAAGTGGACTTTCTAACAGTCTGGTTTCCTTGTTTTGTCCGCAGAGTCACCGGCAGATTGATCTGTCTCTGGATGTTTTGGCGACTTTCCGAACCCCCCTGTCATCTCTGCGATGAGATCGTAACCCCGAGCAAGAAAACAATGTTAAGAGACAGGAATATTGCTGACTCGCGAGCCCCGTCCCTTCCACCCCTTGAAAGTGTGCTGACATTTAACGGCCCAAGGTGGAATGAAACGCTTCCAACTTTCAATCAATTCTTGGCCTTGCATGCCCCGGCCTGCTGCAGGTAGTCTGGTGTTACACGCTCTCGCGTCGCTATTGACAAGTCCTGCTGTCACAGGACACGCTGTGTATTCAGGTTCATGAGCCTGAATTGCTGAGTGGGTACCGGACACAGCAGCCGCTTTGCAACTGGAGGAACTTTTTCGCGGTTCCGAGAAGCTTTTGGGGAACGTGGTTGTTTCCCGGTGCATCCAGACTGCAGAGGAACCGGGAACCAAAGACCTTCAGTCCCTAGAACTATCCCGACTCCTAGCCAGAAGCAGGGTCTTTTTACGGTTCCATAGGAACTTAGATGATGTATGTGCTTGGCGACTGGTGGAGCTCATAAACCACAGCCATTACCAGGTACTCCTTGCAACCTTCGAGCGCCATTTTTAAAAAAACAAACTAGCCAAGCTCGTTTCTGCTTTAAAAGTCGAAAAAGACGGAGCGGGTGTTGCCGTGGAGATGATGACACAGCGCAAACATTGGGTTGCAGGGAGACATAAGACTTCACGTGGTTGGTGGACGTTCAGCGGCCCTTTTCGAACATCTGGGAAATTCCTGCGGCTCGAAGAACCTTTCCAGGAACCAGGACATTTTTTGGTGTATTTGGACAGCAGGGGAACCAAGGAACCTGGACCTTCACTTCCTAGAACCATTTTAGCTCCTTCCTTTTTAGCTCCTACTCTGAGGAAGGGTCTTCACATGGTTTTGTAGGAACTCATATGACGTTGGTACCCGGTGATTGGTGGAACTCCAGACTCTTTTTGCAGACTGTGGAGCGCCGTTTTTAAAAACTATCATGGTCCCTGGTCAGATGTTTCCTTGGGACAAAATGGACAGAAGCAGTGAGAAATGGAGCGACCGAGAGGTCCAAGCTCTTCTGGCCTGCTACACCTTTCCAGGGTTTCCAGGGCTCGCAGAGTTAGCTAACGGCTAACGGGATTCTTCACACGGTGAAGCAGCGCGGGGAGAAGATAAAAACCCCTCAACTGATCTGATGAACGCTGTGGCGGCTTCCGCCTCCATGTTGTCCGTGTCGTCTTCCTCTTCCTCTTCTTCTTCTTCTTTGCAGTGGTTTGTTGCAAAAAAAAAACAAAACAACCCGAGATCAGGATGCCTTTCGCAAGGGTGACCGGGCCGAGAGGTCAGCAGCACATGTCCGAAGAACATTTTTTCAGTAGTGACAGAACAATAAAACAAGAATTCAAGGGTTCACAAACACAGGCACTTTTCAAAGATCTCACGCTGTCTGTCCCTGATGATGATAGAGCGCAAAACCCCAAGTGGAGTAACTTAACTTCAGAGAGTTTCAGACCAGCAGGGTTCCATGCTGAGGAGCCAGCAAGGCTGAAAGTCGGACCCTACCGTGGTCCCTTGCTGCCTGCGGGAATGCAAAACTAAAACGTTGATGGTACCAAATTCGAGCCGGAAACTTCTTAGAACCGAGTTCTTCGAACCGTCTGTCTGTTTGACGGTTCACATCGACGGAACGACAGCAGCGCACGAACGACGGGAAAAGGAAAAGGCAGCAACGACCCACGGTGCGTGGATACAATCCAATCAGCTGGTTGGAAAGCGGGAGCGGCTGATGAGCCCCCGTTAGTATTTGGTCTGACAAATGCGAGGAAAGACAAAAGGCCCGGCTGCACTTGAGCGCGAAAAGATGATGATATCCAGTGCAAAGTAAAATGCAAGCTCGCCTTTTGTTCTTGCAATGCCTCCTCGCTTTCAAGAGGATCTCCACTGTGCGTTGGAGTGCCGGTGGGCGGGGCGGCGATGATCCGAGGTGATTTCTTCTCGCCGAGCGCCGGGCTTTTGTGTCGGCCGCAGAGTGCAGCAGGGACGGGAAAATAAAAACGGGGAGGAGGAGGTTGGGGAGGGACGGAAACACTGTGAAAAATAGCTGGCGGAGGGAACCGAAGCGTGCCGCTCGCCGGAGAAACGGGGTCAGAATGTTCTCAAGCAGATGAGAACTTGTAGACGAGGTCTGCTCCCTCACTTGTTTACACATGTTTACTGTAGTGGTTGTTATTTTGTTTGTGGCCTTGTGGAAGTGCAATGCTCGAGTAGAAGTTCACCTTCCAGAAGGCCTCGGGGAATTTCCATTTGAGGGAATTCTCTGTAGTGTGTACACACATCCACGATACCACTATCACCTACAACCGCTTCTGGAGCTTAGGCTTCCAACAAGAGTTCTACAAGCATCTCCGTCCTGTTCTTCAGCACCTCAAGCTGTCCCTAAGTGTTGCCCATTTTCCTGCCATCTGCCTCCCAGTTTCTGCACCAGGTCGACCTCTCTTTCTTTTCCCTTTTCCACCGTCTCTATGTGCGGTCTTTCCAGCTTGGAACACGGTCCTTATGTTCCATGTACCGATGGTGGTTGTAGCCCCGGTCGAGAGGATGATTTTCGGCATAGTGGCTTCCGGGTGCTTCCAGCTTTCACCACTCTGGTGTACTCCTTTTTGCGCATCTGTAACAGGTAGTGTTTTATGGGGCGAGGTTGATAGCTCAACGCCCAACCCCCAACATGGAGGACCAGGTGTTGCCTTTCGTCTGACCTCTACCCCGAAACCT
>CAAKHD010031375.1:26180-41297 GCA_901007705.1 Fistularia tabacaria
CGGTCCTTATGTTCCATGTACCGATGGTGGTTGTAGCCCCGGTCGAGAGGATGATTTTCGGCATAGTGGCTTCCGGGTGCTTCCAGCTTTCACCACTCTGCGTCATGAGTCCTTCTGACGAAGGTCCGTCTTCTCCCCTGGGCGGGATAACATGGTGTACTCCTTTTTGCGCATCTGTAACAGGTAGTGTTTTATGGGGCGAGGTTGATAGCTCAACGCCCAACCCCCAACATGGAGGACCAGGTGTTGCCTTTCGTCTGACCTCTACCCCGAAACCTGCCCAGCTTGGTAAGAGCTACCAGGGGCAGAACCCCCGCCGGTGTAGCCTAGCACATAGCACAGAGGTTCAGGATATCCTGGGATCTTCTGGGATACTCCAGGATCTTCCCATACAGGGAGTATGTAGTACTCAGGGTCAGAATATCCTAGGATAATCTGAGATCTTCTGGGATACCCCAGGATCTTCCTGTATAGGGAGTTCATAGCATAGAGGGTCAGGATCTTCCAGGATCTTTCACGACCCTCTTTGCTATGTATCATTTTATGGGGTGAGGTTGATAGGTTGCAACTCCCCAACTTGGAGGACCAGGCGTTGCCTTTCGTCTGACCTCTACCCCGAACTGTCCAAACTAGGACAGCTCAAGTTCTGTCTAGTTCTGCGTGGAGGTCTTCCTTGGTAAACCGTTGTTATCATGTGTCCCCAATGGTAAAGAAAAAAAAAAAGGGGGTTTCCTCCTTCAGGGGTCTCCACAGCCAATCAGCAACCTCCATCCGACCCCCTTCTGCCACACCCACTAGCTTCCCGTACATGTCCGAACCATCTCAGCGTGACTTTACCTCAGCTCCTACATGGTGTCCCTCTGATGGACCCATCTCCGATCCTCTCCGCCCTCCTCCCTCCCGATGAGGAACCTCCATCTTCACCTCAACCCACTTCCAGACGCACGGGTTTTGAAACCTTCCACGTTCTGTTTTTAACTACTGCCGAGTGAACCAGGGGTGGGAGACCCCCCTCTGATGAGGAGCACCACCACCACCACCACCGCAGACCTTTGTGAAGGTCTGGAATGAACAAAAAGGAAAAAAAAAAATTCCAATTAATTTGCCTTCTAATCTCCGCAGCCACATTCGGGGCCCGTGGGCCCACTTTTGCTGGATGCTCATTATTATAAATGACCGGTCTGGCCGAATCAAACCACCTCATTTCATTTTTTCTGAGCCACAAGTGTGTGTGTGTGTGTATGTGTGAATAATTGTGTTATTCTGCATAAAGCAGCGAGAAAATCGTAAAACCAAATCGTGCATTTAGACTATTAATTAATGCTAACTGTTGGATTTCAGCGGCGACGTCGTGCAAACACTTTTGGTCACGTAGAGGGTTGTTTGTTTTCAGGTGGATACCAGATAGCCCTTAAAATGAATGCAGCGGCTAATATGTTAGCGCAGGGGTGTCGGGTGTGTGTGCGGCGGGGAGGGGGGGCGGGTTGTCTATTAATTTGATCTCCGTTTGAAACCCAGATGGCCGGGAAATTGACGCGAGGAGGCCGCGTACAGTAATGAAGGGAAGAAAGGCCGGCGCTGACGGTCACCGGCGGCAACTCGACTCCGCCGCTAAATATAGACGCCGCGGCACCGAAGTCCGACGGAAGACATTTCGATTCGCGCTGGTTTTCGCCGCCGCGTCTGTTCCACCGCCACCGCCGCCGAACGCCGCTGTCGTGACGCATCTTCTGCCGAGTTACCTCCCAAATCCAATGGCGTAGTCATCTGCGAACGATCCCCCGCCGTTCCTCAAACCCGAGACGTGTTGCACAATAGCGAAAGGTACACGTGTTCTTGCGAGGTCGCTCATCCGGGTTAGCGCCCGGATGGAATTCAGCGTCGCCGGCGAAGCGGGGTTTTGGTTTTTTTTTTTTTTTTCCTTCCCCGCCGCCCGCTCATCTGGCTGCAAGTGGCGGTACCTTCTCCCTCCTTTCCGCTCCTGCTGGTTGGCTCGGGTCTTATCAGAGCCGCTCAGCTGCCGGTGGAACATCCGCAGAGGCCGTCAGCGCGCCGGGCTAATTGGCAACGGGCGAAGCTTTTAATGCCCCGCCCCCCCGCCTTCCCTCCCCCGCTTCCCAATATTTTCGATATCTCCCTTTTCTTTGTTGCGCTTGAGTAATTTTACCTCTCCATGCACCTTCCCTCCTTCTCGTGCCGACGAAAGACGGGACGGGAAATCGTAAGACGTTCATAATCCGAGCGACGCAAGCCGCGATAATGTTTTACACCGGGAGTGGTCGCGCGGGTCGGGTCGGTTTCGGCGAGTGATTTGTCAAGCGAAGGTCAAACGATTGATGGCAAATGGAAGCGGGTTTTCCTTAAACACTCTTTTATATGCAAAGCCTTTGCAGGTCGAACAGCATCGCTTTCTGCGCTTCACACCAGCGGGAATTCTAATTGTTTGACTGCGGACGGAACTGAAGTTTACGTCCTCTGAGTTCATGACGCTGTGGGACGTTTTTGCCGTTCCTTTCAGGAACCGGGACTTTTATTTGTGCGTTCGGACGACGCGGGAACCACGACCTCGGCTCCCAGAACCCTCTTAGCATCTTAGGGTGTTCCATTGGAACTCATGTTGAAGGTCAGGGGTGCTCACACTTTTTTGCCTTGCGAGCTACTCTGAAAATGGCCAAGGCAAAATGATCGACCAGCAATAAAATACTTTTATATTCAATGTATGTAAATATATATTTCTGTATACACCAAGTATACTTGATATTTAAAATCTGCATTGTTTCCCTGGCATAACAGCTTGAACATGTACGGCACGATACAATTGCGTCCATTTTTGGCCGTTGCTTTTCTCTCATGACGTCTTGCACTGAATGGACTCAAGCAAACGTCCACCAGTCACGGTGGGACGGTATTCGGATCGAGATCTCGGATTGGCTGTGTTGTGTGTCAATCAAGCGCGTGGGGATGGATGACAGGCTAACGGCTATTTTTAATGACGTCCTACCTGGACTGGAGTGGATTCTGTGGCTCACGGTTGAGTCATTTTTTCACGCTGCGCGGTTGAGTTTATTTTGAAAGAGGCGAGCGACCGGTAGATCGGCATCGACGTGTCGAGCGCCCTCGTTGTAGATGATTGCCGATCGGTGGAACTCATAAACCGCAGCCATCACCAGATACTTCTTGCGAACTCGAGATGCAACTTTTAAAAAGTATTCCGGTCACTGCTCAGATGTTTTCTTGGGGCGAAAGGGACGGGAGCACTGACAAATGGAGTGACGAAGAGGTCCGAGCTCTTCTTGGCCTGCTAAGAACATCTGTAAGTCCGGAGTTAGCTAACAGCGGGGGTTCTTCCCACGGCGAAGCAGTGCAGGGAGAAGATAAATACACTCCAGCCCGCCTGATAGTCCGTGGTGTTTTTATCCCGCCATGCAGAACATGGACTCTGTGGCAGCTTTGCTCTCCTTGTCGTCCACGTCGCCTTCCTCTTCTTCTGTGAGAATGCAGAACTAAAAGCCTCTCCTGGAAGAAATCTTCAGCCGGAAAATTCTTCGAAACGGCGGGAGAGGTCTTTAAATACGCCGGATACGTGCTATGCTGTCCTGAAGAAACTAGCTTAATCCCTACTCTGGGACTTTCACAGTGACGCGTGAAGGTGATGGAACCATGATGGAATCTCCGCATCGCTCACGCCAGCGGAGGATCCTGGATGGCGCTCCGCGACGCGCCAAATGAGCCGACGCCGCTCATCAATAACACGCCTCTAATTTTCCCCCGGACTATTATTCCTGAAAGATGGGAGGGCCTCTGGCTATCTCTTTGCCTCAGAGCGCCCGCGAACCCAGAGGCAAGGACCAATTTACAAAGATCTGTTTATCCCGCCTCACCTCAATTTCGCCGCGTAGCTCCCGACTAATGCCGGCCGTGTTGGACAACCCGGCGCCTTATCGCGGGCGCGCACAGACAGGAGGCATAACCAGCCAAATCAATCAACCCCAGAACTTGTGTCAATTGCCACGGCGGATTGGAAATGGGGGTGGGGGGGGAGCATTTAGAAAACACTGGAAGTTCAGATATGATCGAGCCCCGCGGGAGCGTGTTATTTGGGAATGAATTAAGCAATTTGCTGCCGTCAGACAACCAAAGCAAAACAAGCCGGATGAAAAAGCCCAGTTAATTCCCGCAGCGGTCGTTTTCGGGTGAAGTCTACCGGGGGGAGACGCCGCGGTTTGGGTCAGAAACTGCCCGGGATTGGTCGGAAAGGGAAGCACGAATCTTGGTTTTCTTCTTCTTTTCCTTTGGGCTTTTCCCTTTCAGGTGTCGCCACAGCGAATCAACCTCCTCCATCTGACCCTGTTCTCTGGATCCTCCTCTCTCACACCAACGACCTTCATATCTTCTCTCACAACCTCCATAAACCTTCTCCTGGGTCTTCCTCTAGACCTCCTGCCTGGCATCTCCCATTCCAGCATCCGTCGACCAATAACTTCCCTCTCCCTCCTCTGTCCATGACCCAACCATCTCTGATCTTCTCTCCAAAACATCTAACATGTGTGGTCCCTCTGATGGACTCATTCCTGATCCTCTCCATCCTGGTCACTCCCAAAGAGAACCTCCACATCTTCATCTCTGCTACCTCCAGTTCCTCCCCCTTGTCTTTTCTCCAAACCATCCATCATCTCTGCTCTCACCACTGTCATAGAACCCCTGACACTTTTCTCCACCCATTCCAACATGCTTGAACCCGTTTCTCCACTTCTTCTCCACACTCTCCATTGCTCTGGACTGTTGACTCTAAGTACCTGAAACCCTCCAACATCTCGATCTCCACTCCCTGTAGCCTCACCGTTCCACCCGGGTTCCTCTCATTCACACACATATATTCTGTCTTGCTGCGACTGACCTTCATCCCTCTCCTTTCCAGGTCAAACCTCCACCTCTCTAGATGTTCCTCCACCTGTTCCCTGCTCTCACTACAGATCACAATGTCATCTGCAAACATCATGGTCCATGCAGATTCCTGTCTAACCTCTCCTGTCAGTCTGTCCATCACCACTGCAAACAGGAAGAGGCTCAGAGATGATCCCTGATGAAGTCCCACCTCCACCCTTAGTTTTTTCCCGTTTGAGGAAGTGAAAATAGGCGCGATCTAGTTTCCGTTGCAAGATTTTCCAAATCGTTTTTCAGCCTCCTTTGGTTTTTCGGGATCTTAATCGAAGGGTCAACGGGGAAACTTCGATCCAATGCCGGGATTTCCCTCTGGATGAGGACGTTTCGTCGGGCTTTCTGTTCGGCACAACCTCACTTCTTATCCTTATTGGGGTTTTCCATTCAGGGTCTCCACAGCCAGTCAACCTTCTCCGTCTCACCCCGTTCTCTGGATCCTCCTCCCTCACTACCTCCATACATCTTCTCTCTGGTCTTCATCTTGACCTCCAATTCTAGCTTCCGTCGACCAATATATTCACTCTCCCTCCTCATGACCCAACCATCTCTGATCTTCTCTCCAAAACATCTACATGTGCCGTCCCTCCGATGGACTCATTCCTGATCCTCTCCATCCTGGTCACTCCCAAAGAGAACCTCCACGTCTTCATATCTGCCACCTCCAGCTCTGCCTCCTGTCTTTTCATCATTGTCACCATAAAGCATCGAAGCTCTTACCACTTACTTGACCTTTCCTTTCCTTCTGGCTGATGTTCTTCTATCTCCGAGAACCCCTGACACTTTTTCTCCACCCGTTCCAACCTGCTGGAACCACAGGTATGTTTACACCGAAGGACATTTTTGCACATATTGAGTAACTCATGTCAAATCTTCTTGTCGCCGCAACCGGACTTGAATTTCTTCCCTTGAGGGCGTCTCAACCCTCATCCCACGGCTGTTCGGCAGATCTTTTCCGTGAAGGAATTCGAGTCCGGCTGCCGCGACGAGGAGATTCGGACGAGAGTTCACCGTCACCTGGATGACTGAGAACCTCCACCTCGTCAGACAAACGGTTGTGTGACGTGTGATTGAGAGGGCGACGTCGCCATCGAATGCCGGGCGTAATAATATCTTTGGTTTTTTTTTTGTTTTTTTTGTCGAACCGTCGGATTGGATTTCGGCCTTCAAGAGAAACAAATGCAACAAAACCCTCCCCATGTTTTATGAGCTTTAACCCGCCGTTCCGGGTTGCCGCCGTTCGTCGAACAACTCCTGCAAAACAGGCCCCTCGGGGGCTAAAAAAAAAAAAAAAACACCCCTTTTTTTTTTTTTTAACCTACTTCATATTTTATCAGCCCGGCTGGAAGCTGGGAACAGGTGGAGGTCCGAAGGTGGGAAACAATAGAAAAATATATTCCCCGGAGACACAGGATGTGAGTCAGGTGACCTCCTTGTCCCCGGCTCTCTTTTACATTCATTATCTCGCCGGGCGTCAAACGCAGCCGGAAGCCGCGGCAAAGAAGCCATTAAGCCTTATCTATTATTGAACAGTCCAAGACCTTCTAATGACTGGGAACTGCTGACGCACAGATTCTCCCATCGCCGAATTATTTAAAGTCTGCCCCCACATAAAAAGACAATATAGGGACACACACACAGGCTTTCATGGCGTTTAAACACAGGAAGTTTATACGTGCGGACGGACGGAGATTTCTGCCCTTTCGCTAATAACACAGCGGACGGGCCGCGGTCACGCTGCCTTCTCCGCCTGAATGCGACCGTTCGGAGGAAATGTTCTCCCGCAGCCTCCGTCAGGCCGGGCCTTATATTTCCCGGCCATTTAGCCTGACAGGCGCGGCGCCGATCCGGCCGCTGCGCTCGTCACGGATGAGCAACGCATGATTGCGTTCTCCCCGTTTTCTGGGTCCACAAGTCGGGAGGCCGGCGGCGGCGTTATGAATGCGCGCCGCGTTTTTCATATCGGCTCGGGCCGTTAATTGTGACGCTTACGTCAAATATTAAAATCTTTTAGAAGAACGTTTTTAAGCCTGGTTTCATGGAGCTTTTGATGATCTCGCCCGATGCCGAGTGAGCAAACTCCGTCAACCGTTGACGCCGCCGGTCGCTGTTCTCAAAGTCGAGACCGAAACTTGAAACCCCGGTTGTGATTTGACACGAATTGCAGGACAACATGGAGCCTTTCTGTGCGGAGTCTCCATGTTCTCCCGCCTGGGGTTCCTCAGGGTTCTCCGGGTTCCTCACACTGTCCAGAAACATGCAGCAATGAATTCCCCTGGCGTGTGAACTCCATGTCTGTATATCAGTGTTTCCCAACCTTTTTTGAGCCACGGCAAACATTCAACGTTTTTATTTTTTACTTTCTTCTGACCACTGCTCATACTGGAGCCTTCATCTGGCTCACAATGTTCTTCAGGACCAGAGAGTCCTGATGGAGGACCTTTTCTATTCAAATAAGTATCCGCGCCGGATCACTGCCGCTGTCTCGCTCCGAGCATCGTTGATTTCTCTGCTGTTTTGAGCAGCAGCAGGAGGATCCACAGCTTCTTTCACCACCTGTTGCCATCTAGTGGAAGAGCATTTCATGGTTCTGCCTGTCCCTGCACGCTGCCCACATCCACAGACGCACCGGGAACACATTGTTTGTGTCGAATAAATCATTTTTGGGCTGCGCAGTGGTTGGGAAAACAGTGCTGTATGGAGCGGGTGAATGAATGAGTGCCTGTGTGGCGTCTGGACTGCAAGGTTCCACCATGCCGAAAGTCCAAAGGCCAGATGGTTGGATGACAGGGTGTGGAGCTGCATGTCTCCGTATCTGAATGAAGGGGTGAATGGTTCTACGTCTCTTTATGACACGGGAATGAGTGGGTGACCTGGTGATTCGTCCCTATCTGCGGCCCCTGCGATCGATCTGGGGTGAAGCCCGCCTCTCAGCCTTTGACAGCTCCTGATAGGCTCCTGCCCCAGCGCATGATCAGCGGCGTGGTAGTGATAGTGCGGTAGAGAACCTCCGCTTACAAGTTGAATTCTTTCTTTGACTCTTTGACCGAATCATTTGCTTCCGTTGAAATCAATGTGACCCCTATTGATCCGTTCTCTGGCCCCAAAAAACCCAACACTGCACTCTTTTGAAACTTTTAATGGGTTTATTTGTGGCAAAAATACAGAAAGGAATTCAAGTAAACATTAATTCTGACTGTGTTTTCGCTGTTCTTTCTCCTCTCGTCGTTTCCTTCGCTACATCAGCAAAAGTAAAGGCGTCTCCCAAATGAGATCTCCGCTAACGCTATGCCCAGCTAGCTGTCTGTCATTCGTCCAACTTTTCCTCGTTAGCGTAGTCGCCCCTATAGCCTCGTCGGCCGTCTTTCGCGCATCTTTGTTCTTCAGGATCTCACAGATGGTTGACCTGACGTGTCGTGGAGCTCGGTGAGATCCGTAACCCCAGCACCGCTCTCACGTTTGGCTAATATTTCCTTTTTCAACACTTAACGCCACGAGCGCGACCCCTTTTGACCTTTTTGGGAGCCATAATGACGTCTAGCTTCCTGAAAAAAACCCCTCAAATAAGCGTTAGAACAAGAGATCACAACCATGAAGGTTGTAAACAACGCGGAGACGAACGCACAACTGCCGCTACGCTACAACACCACAACGCGAAAAGCCCTCGAGTTTGTTTGTTTGTGTGTTCTTGCGGCGAGGCTTGTTCGCGGGGCCGATTTGCTCGCGATTAATGGATGTTCATTGGAGGCGTCGTCCTCGACGTACAGACATATACGTTTGCACAAAAAATACAGCTTTCAAAAGAATAATGAAAATAAAAACAATGAAAGTGACAAAGTGGTAAAAAATAACAAAACAAAATGAGTGAGTGATGCTTCCTCTCTGACACCGTCGTGTGTCATTCTCAACCGTGGTTGAATAATTATTTTTGATGCCACGGACAAAGAAAATACAGAAGTTGTTTTTGGTCGTGTTTTTTCTGAGATACAATTGAAAGTAGCGCTGACTTTTCAGATTAAAAAAAAAAAACAAACAAAAAAACCAATTTATCAAAGACGCCTCAGATAGTCGAACTCTCCAAACATCTCGTAATCGTCTGAAACGTTCCTATCTTCCCGGCGAGACGGGGGTTCGCCATGCTGAATATTTTAGTCAACGTTTACTCGCATTCAAGCACTCTGCGTTCCAGCCGAGATAAAGAGGCATTACGTAAATGAAGCCCATTTACCGGGTTCATCCATCATTCACAGCCCACACAACCGCTCCCGTGTCGTCAGCGACGGCCAAGTCACGACATTCAAACTCTTTGCGCCGCATCCGTCTGCGTGGAGAGCCGAGCGCCGGTCGCCGACGGGATTGACGCGGGCTTTGGCGTCGTCTTTTAGGCGGAGATGGGGTTTGGCGCGATGCGATACGAGCCCGTCTGATTTAACGACATTTTGTGCATCCGGGAATAAGTGTCACCGACGGGTCCTCGCGGAGATAGTAACATCCTCTCCATGTGTGACTATCTGGCCGCCGGGATTTATTTGAACTGGCGGCTTCGTCCCGATTGTGTACGAGGCTTGTGTGATTAACTTGGCAAACAGTGATGAGTAAAATAACGTTTCCCAAAAGGGGTGGTTTGGAGTGTTCAATTGTCCGACGAGTTTGGTAGAAATTAGTTATTTCCAAATGCACAAAAGAACCGGACGCTGCGTTTTGATTGGCAGCCACTCCGAGCGCGGTGCCCGTAGACCTGCGGGCAGCAGCAGATTTCTGCTTTAAATATTACTTTGGAGTGTCCAGAGATGATGTGCAACTGAATTGGAATAATTTTCTCAATCAGCCACTCCTGTTTACTTCTGGGCGGGTACGTGATGCTTGGCTCACTCTGTGACTCCGAATATGTATGTTTACACGATGGAACGAGGTGCGCCTTTCCGCCTGTCACTTGTTGACGTGTTCAAGACTGGATTTTTTGGGTCTTCCCCGAAGCCTCCTACTGGGACATGCCTGGAACAACTTGTACAGATAACACTCATCCTGGGTGGGGTTTCGGGTGCAGAAGCTCAAGCAGAGAGGCCCGGACTTCCCTCTCCCCGGCCACTTGGTCCAGCTGTTCGGGTTCCTCGGCCAAGCTGAGAGGCACAGTCCATCCGAGCGTGTCCCGCCTTTCACGGGGTTCCTCCTGGTGGGACAGATACAACGGGAGGCAGCCAAGAGCCACGCCAACCAGTGGCGTCCTCTTGATGCGGAGGAGCAGCAGCTCTTCTCTGAGCCCCTCCCAGATGGCCAAGCTCCTCAGCCTATCTCTAAGGGATAGCAGGACACTCTGCGGGGGAAACTAATGCCGACTGCTTGTATCTGTAATCTGGTTCTTTTGGTCTCTACCTACAAGTCCTGACCAGAGTGGAGGGTAGGAATGTAGATTCTGGTCAATCAAGAGCTTCTCCTGTTGGTTCAGCGTCTTCTTTAACCACGAGGGATTGATGCGGAGTCCTCGTTTCTCCTGACAGCACGCGATCCACCTGTCGATCTCCTGCGCCGTCTCTTGGTTGGCCTGGCAACGCCCCTGGATTCCCCAGGCAGATCTGGACGAAATGGCTTGGTCGCGAGATACCTGAAGCTAGGCTTTTCTGCTTCGGCAGCTGCCCCTGCGCCCCAAGCGTGGATAAGCCTCTGAAGATGGAAGGATGGAAGACTGAAATTCTTTTTCTCCTCCTGTCTCGGTTGACTCCGTGGCCAACTTCCCCCACTTGATTGGAATTGACAAAGACTGTTCCTGTCAGACAAACAAGTATTTCATTAGCGCGGCGGCGGAATGCTGCTACCCGGCGTGTAACGGGCTTCGATTCAAACACTTTCATGCTGACAGCTGCTTGATGACTCAAAGCAAAGACCTCTCTCGCCTACTGTAACAACCAGCAGGTTTGGTTTGTCACCGCGGCGCCCTGCAAACAAAACTGGTCTCAGGTCAAGTGCCATTCATTGATATTACCGGTCCAACATCAATTGCTATTGACTGATGAGTTACTGGCCTCGAGGATCAGACTTGTTGTACCATTAGTTACATCAGATGCAGGACACTGTCTCCCCGGTCCAGTGCCCGTCAGCTTCGGTCTTTGGAAACGTCTTATTTGAAGAGAAATGTGGTCGGACAATGTGCTGATAACCCATTCCAGCACCCCGGAGCGGCTGCTGCTTTTGGCTGCATTCTAATGAATTCAGCGCAGCCTGATTTAGCAAAGGTGACGCTTGAGAATCCTGGGCTCAGACTCGGCTGAAGATCCACAACTTAACAATGTTAACCAAGGTCTTGGTTATTTTCTAATTAGGGGCGCCTGTGCTTCCTGTTGTTGTTTTTGAGAGTCGCTACATGGAGAAGCTAAGCTGTCGGACCCCCTCCTGTGTTTTTTCTATTATTCTGAACAAAGGACGCTGTAGCAAAGAGACCCCCTCCCTTCTTTTAATGGTAGCTGTGAGTGATAACATGGTGACTGCAAGGCGGTCTGCCGCTGGTGTGACTTTGACCGTCACCGTGGCCTCTATAAGCGCCAACCGGTCCTGTAGCATCGCCTTTTCCCTCTCCTGCTGTTTTTGTAACAGCGGGCGGCAAAAACAGATCTCCCTTCAGATCTCACCTCCTCATGGATTGGTATCACAGCATCTGGCTGTCTGGGAGAGCAGTCACAGCCATCCAGACCTTCGGGTTTTCGGGCGTCGCAAAGACAAAACACTGCCTGTGTTTTAAAGCCTGCCAGCGTGTTCGCGGAGACTGTCATTAGCTGAAGGAACTTCCTGTACTTTCTAGAACATTTTCAGGAACTAGAACATTTTTTTCTTGCGTTGGGGCAGCATTGGAAGTCGGAAGTAGGACTTCCTTTCGTAAGTAGGATCTTTTTATGGTTCCATGGGTACTCATATGACGCAGGTGCTTGGTGATTCCAGGAACTTTTAGGCTACACCTATGACCACATACTTCTTGCCGACTCTAGTGCGCCATTTCTAAAAACTTCCGGTCAGCTGTTTTCTTGCGTCAAGTTGGACAGAACTGGCGAGAAGTGGAACGACCAAGAGGTCCGAGCTCTTCTGGCCTGCTAGGCCACAGAGGGGTAGCCACGGCTCACTGAGGAACATCAACACCTTGGCCAAAGTGAGTTAGCTTACAGCTAATGGGGTTTTTCACACGATGAAGCAGTGTCGGGAGAAGATAAAAACACCTGACACCATCTGATAGTCCATGGTTGTTATTCCACGAACGCTGTGGCAGCTTCCACCTCCATGATGTACGTGTCGTCTTCCTCTTCTTCTTCTTTGGTGCTCTGTTTTCGAACGTGGCGCTGAAGGTGCTCGTCACACCGGCCTCTATCGCGGTCCCTTACTGCTTGCGGGAAAGCAAAATTAAAACGTTTCCCCGGGTCAGTCTGGTTCCTGCAATTCGAGCAGGACAATTCTCTGAACTGACTTCTAAAATAGGTTCAGTCCGAAAGCGGCTGTTACGTCAACCTCATCTGTGCACATTATGACCAATCAAGGCTTCACCGAAAGCCGGCGAAAGCGATGTATTTTGCATTCGCACGACCTGCGTGAGCCGGTGTCGACGGGAAAGCAAAGAAGTGCGGGTCTGGATTGGAAGCTGTCATTGTCGCCGAGCAGAACTCGGCAGGGAGCGGGCGAGGGAGGCGGGGGGCGACCGGAGCGACCGGCACTGAGACATTTCTGTGTAAATCCCAAGAGAGCGAGAGAGTGACAAAGAAAAAGAAAAATCATTTTCTGTCACGCGGAGATGGAAAAAGAGTCAGTTTAACTTGTGAACTGATCCGAATCATGCAGGCAGGACATCTTTCTCTCCCAGTAAGTGTGTCTGCACTATATTCCAACTCCAATTTACCCAGACGATCTGATCGCAATCGCCTTCCACCAATCACTTTTTTTTCCCTGCAGAAACAGTGGCTTGAGAAAGGCTTGGACGGCGCGCTCTCACCGCAAGAGAAGGGAAAAAGTATTTGATGTATATTGTATGTTACACACTGACATCCAATCTCTGCAGCCGAAGCTCAAGGAGTGTATGGGCTTTTGACGTGCAGTCAGACGTCCACCAGAGGGCCGACGGATGACAAAGACGATCTGCTCCTCACACTGTCAGATGTCATTCATAAGACGCCGAAGCGCAGGGGTCTGATGGCGCTTTTCCACGATGAGCAGGTCTGGACCGCACTCTTTCATACGATGTCCGTGGAGGTTCTCAGCCATTCCGGTCCTTGTTTATTCTCGTTCGAGACCTTTTCATGGTAGCTGGACTTGTATGTCTTCCCTTGGACACGTTCCAGCTCTCATCCGAGAGGCTTCTTCAAGTGGTGTTTAAGATGATCTGCAGAAACCCCGACATTCGCCCGATTCGCCTTTTCCCGGAGAGGGAACCCGGGTCGGATGTGGGCGGCCTTCTGCCTCGACCGGTCATTGAATCATACTCGTAATACCGGCTGCCATTTTCGAAGCTACCTCTGCTTTTGCTTGTCAATCATTTCCCGTGCTCTTCTTCTCGCCCCATCCTTTTCATACGTGTCGATCGCGTGTGATGCGAGCCGACACGCCGAACCCGACCGTCCCATCGGTCGCGATCGCTCCCGCTCTCCCAACAGTTGGATTGCGACGGCTGTGCTGTTTATTTCAAATGGGTCTTTTTGGTAATTGTTGTGTAATCCCAGTCGCATTAAAGGCCGTTCATCTGTATTCCGGTCGGCAGGATAAACGTCGAAGCGCTGCCCGTGTCGTTGTTTGCACCGCAAGCTAAATATTAGCCTCTCCGGAAATGAGTTATCATTCGTCTTCGGACGACAGTAATGAACATTTCCTCCTCCGCCTCTTTGCCGGAAATCATCTCTCACCAGCCGACCCGCTTTGCCTTTGTCTCGGCTTAATCGCCTGATGTTTCTCGGAAAAAAAAAAAAAAAAACGGGAAAAGAAAAAACAGGGGTGAGCGAAACCCCGCTTTTATGTGGCTTTATCATTTCGGGTCGGTCCGCAGATTACTCTGCGCTCTCTACCTGTCATGATTTTCCACCCCGTGGGTGTGTGACAGGAGATACCGCCTGCCTTTTGACCCGTGAGAACATCCCTCGTACGTGTGAGGGTGAGCGCGCTGCAGCTTAATGACAGTGGAGGAAAGTCGCTCGGCTGCGGACTCGTCCTCGCGCCGCCGGGCCGCAGAACCGCGGAGGCAGAAGTCATTTAATAGAGCGGCTCACACTTTCTTCCATTGTAATCTGTCGGTGAGCCCTTTCCTTTGCTGCTCCGGGAGAGGCTGGTGTTCGATTTTCTGATTCACCTCTCAGCGACAGCTTTGGCCAGAACTGATTTGCACCTTCTCGGGTTTCTCTCCGCAGCTCACGTGGAAAAGGCTTTCAGCGTGCGGGGAATGCGGTCTCCTCCGAGCGGCCGGTCCCCTGTATCTGTTGTTTTAAGCGAGGGCGGCACGCTGGCGCAGCGGTTAGCGCAGCGGTTAGCGCAGCGGCTGGCGACCCGCGGCTCCTCGATCCCTCGAACGCGTCTCCCCGCGGCTTTTGAAAATAATCGACGAGCGTTTAATTCAAATGTATGTTTTTGTTAATGTTAAAATGTTAAATGTTCATTTGAAGATTCCGGCGATCTTGGAACATCTAAATAAAACGCGTTGAAATATTTTAGTCACATGAACTTCATGAAAACGATCCCGTGTGAAGATGAAGGTGACGGCAATCGGCCCTGATGTGCAGACGCCGTGCGCCGAGGTTCAGGAGCAGAATTCACATTTACCCGGTACGATCAATATTTTAACTGCCTATTATTTTGCATATATTCATATTTTTTCATTGTTCAGTGAAATAGACCTTTTATTATTCAGCTTGACAGCTGACTGCACGCGCCCGTAAAAAGGATGACAGCAAAGAGAGAGAGAGAGAGGACGGCGTTTTTGGTTTGCCGCCGGTGGATCGTTTAAGTTCGGCTTTTTTTTTTTTTTCATAATTACAAGACGGACTCGAACAGACATCGAGTATTTCGCTTACAAGTAACTTTCAAGCCAGCATCTGTTTTTTTTTGGTCGCATGCAGAAATGCAATTTTGTTTTCTCTCGAGTCGTTCACTGATTAAAAAAAAAAAAAAAAAAAAAAAAAAAACGTATTTTTTTTTTGTTAGCGTAAAGACAAAAAAAAATCC
>CAAKHD010031375.1:41317-51809 GCA_901007705.1 Fistularia tabacaria
TTTTTTTTTTTTGGTCGCATGCAAAAATGCAATTTTTTTTTCTCTCGAGTCGTTCACTGATTAAAAAAAAAAAAAAAAAAAAAAAGCAACACGTATTTTGTTTATGTATAGCGTAAAGGCAAAAACAACAACGCCATGCGCCGTGTTCATTTATTTTAAATTACAAAAGGGTGGTGTTGCTCCCGGTGTTTTCTTTACTGCCGGGGAAACGGCTCCAAATGGCTCTTCGAGTGGTGAAGGTTTTCCGACCCCTGGGTTAGCGGCTCCAAGAAGGTCAACAGTGGGATTCCATGCCTCCATGTTCCCCTTCTCGGGGTTCCTCGGGTTTTCCTCCCACAGTCCAAGAACATGCAGCCGAAATCTGTCCTCGCGTGTGAATGGGAGTGAGTTTTGAAGGGTTAAAGAAATAAAAGCGAGATCTTGTAAAACCGTTTAACCCCAACGGTGCGACGTCAGGGTTGAAGGACCAGCATAAGTTAACATTGGAGGCTCTATGGTCGGAGCAGAACGAGATTAGCTTAGCTTGACCTCTGTGTTGCTAGATTCAGTTACTGAATGAATGTTATGCTCACCTTGTCTCTCTTCATAAAGTCCTCCTTTGGGACGTCTCTCAAATGCAGCAAACGCTCCAAATCGTCCTCCGTGACAGTGAACACAACACTTTTGCGGAGTTTTTCTCGCAAAACTTTTCCCGCCCCGCTTTCCGAGATCTCACAAAAATGAATCCCCTTTTTTTTTTTTTTAAAAAAAAAAAAAAAGAAAAACCTTCAAAATCTTCCCCCCGTGTCCCCTAAGGGGCTCTGTAGCTGCCAACCAACCCGAAATCCAAACCCGGCCCAAAGACGATCACCAGAGTCCCAACGATGTGTAGTTATGCTCGCAGGATGCTAATAAAAACTGGAGTCTTGAGTGAATGGTTTGATTTCTTTGCGTCGTGTGGATGACAGGGTGAATGTTTTGTCTCCACATGATGTGCGAATGCAGTAGCGTAGGATTGTTTGTCTTGACAGGTTCATTTTCAATAAAACTGTGAATATCATGAAAAGGTTCTGGATTTTTTTTTTTTTGTCACTCGTTTCCGAAATATTATGAAGGTTTTTTTTCGGGTCTTTATTTCTTGACATTTAGATGATTACGGCCTACGGGAAAATGAAAGTCCAACTTCAGTATCTCAAAAAAAGTAGAATATCGGGATGTCACGGTGTCACATCCTGAGAGCTGATGAACTCAAAATCCCGGGAAAGGTTTCCCGAGCCTTCGCATGCTCTCTTTTTGGTCAAAGTCTGAAATGAGTGAAAAAAAAAAATGCTGAACTTTCTCCATGATGCTCTAAATTTTCAGAGACGTCCTTGTCAACGTGGCTCCAGCCTCCCGTGTAGATCATGAAGGAACGCGTTCCCCTACCTTGAGTCCCGTCACATTCACTCAGATGTCTTTCTCGTTAGCTTGAATATTTCGTCGTGTCCTTATAAATGTGCAGGGATTTGTTGTTGTGTGTTTTTTTTTTGGGGGGGGGGAGGGGTGAGTTTCTGCTTGTTTTATTTTTTAAAGTCACCCTCCTCATAAGCTATTCATACGACAAATAATTCTAAATATTATTGGAAGACGCCGGTTCAAATTAGCTACATGCGGGACACATGTGAATGATCAATCAATCAGGGCTGTCCGCTCTCTGCTGCTGGCTGAGAGCGTCCGATTGGTTCACCGGAGATCTAAATAACCCATGAAATATCAGGCCTCGCCTGGAGCGCCGAGCTCACCCAGCGATTTTATTAATGATGAGACGAGCTGTATCCCTTCTGCCGGAGGGCGGCCGTGATGCATTTCGCTGGTGTGTCAACGACTGTCCCGTCAAGCTAAATGTCCCCGATCAGCATCGATCACCTCGGAGTTGTTTTGCCGTTGGTTCCGCAAATGTCTGGTACTCAGCGGTTGGCGCGACCGCGGCGCCGCGCCCCAAAATCACAAATAAAGCCGGAACCCAAAGGTGGGAGAATCTTTAAGGACATTCGGCGTGATGGAGTCGGCGTCGGGGAGTTCTTGACGACGGAATTGGATCCGAGTCGGCCGGGAGAGGCCATTCGCACTCCGAGGAGAACCAAATCAGAGGCCCTGTCAGCCCGTTGGTGTCGATTCTCCTCCTGAAGTCCGTGCTGATTGGAAGTCTCGCGCAATTTCTGAACTTTATCCCTCTGTTTCTCCCGCCAGGAACCCTTTTGGTTCAGGGGGGGTTGATTTGATCCCGGCCTGGAATCTGCTTGACGTCCGTTCTCACGTCTAAGCTAACGAAGGTGCCGTTCCACCTCTCGCCTCCGCCTAATTCACGGTCGCGCCGACATGTTTCCCATCTAGAGCGGGCGAAGGTCGGCGGCTCGCGATCCCCGGCTCCTCCCGCAAGTGTCCTCGGGGCGAAACACCCAACCACCAATCGCTCCTGGTGCTCGACAGCGTTCGTTGTGTGTGGAATAGACTGGAACCGTCTCATCAGGGTTGTTCGTGCTGCCTCCAGAGGTACCATACGTACATAAAAGTTATCAATAAAAGCAAGAAAAAAAAGGACGTAACGCCACCGTTTGAGTTGGTGGAATAAACCCCGACATGAAGGGGACTCGGTTTGTGATGTTCGGCGATGTTTACGGCAAAGATTATATTTAATGGAAGGATGTTGTCATCCGTCTTCCTTTTTTACTTCGGGCTTTTTCCTTCAGGGGCCGAAGCCAGTCAGCTTCCTCTTCAACTCTTTTCTACCCTCTCCCTCGCCCTGCACTGTCGACCCTAAGTACTTACAGTCCTCCACCTTCTTCATCTCCACTCCCTGAAGCCTCACCGCTCCACTTTGGTTCCCCTCATTCACACACATTTCTTCTTTCTTGCTGCGACTGACCTTCATTCCTCTCCTTTCCGGAGCGCCACCTCTCTAGATGTTCCTCCGCTTGTTCCCTGCTCTCACTACAGATCACAATGTCATCTGCAAACATCCTGGTCCATGGAGGTTCCTGTCTAACCTCATCCGTCAGTCTGTCAATCACCACAGAAAAAAGGGATGGGCTCAGAGCAGTTTCCTGATGTAGTCCCACCTCCACCTTGAACTTCTCCGTCCCTTGTACGTCATATCTCACCACTGCCCCACAACTGGCATACATGTCCTGCACCAGACTAAGTCACTTCTCTGCCACTACAGACTGAAAAGGTATGATAATTACATGACTGTTATTCTATTACAACAGTTGTAAGTGTCTATACGATGAGAGGGTGAATGGTCATATGCCGCCCCCCGATTGATCCAGGGTGAACCCCGCCTCGTGCCCGGTGGCGGCGGGGATGTGGTCCCGCCCCCCCCTGCAGCCCCGATTGCAGGATAAGCACTACAGATAATGGACGGACGAATAATTCTATGATAGTTATGAGATTAAGAGAACCGTTTTAGTTGAGGACACGGGCGTAGCGGTGTATCCACCAGAGGAAATTGTCACTGGACAGGTTGTTCACAACCGGTGAGCCCGGGATTGAGCGGCTAAATTGAAAGGTAGGATTAGCGAGAAAATCCGGATAGAGATGAGAGGTTCCACTGCAGAAAGCTCAGTCAACAAACCCGGCCTCGCGACTCATCGCGAGTGGAATTAAATCCATTCCTTGCTTTCCATTTTGCTACTCTCACACAATATCCCACGTTCCTGGAACAATTCAATATGCGCCGAGTGTTATCCCGGAGTTCTCCACCGCCGGGAACCGAATGCACGACCTCCCTCTTAAGCACTGGATTTTCTATGTGCTGAATCTACTCCCGGGGCTCTTTGGGAAATTTCCTCCGCGGGCGCTGAGAAAGGCTCCGAGATCATGCAGGGTGCTGATTCTCGCTTTAGATTGAGGCAGGAAAATGCGCAGGTCCAGGTGAGATAAGTCCAAACCAGGTGACTTTAGCAAAAAATCAGTCTCCGCGGGGAGTTTAGGTAGCCCGGTTATCTGATACCCGGAGCCACGATCGGGAGATACGGTCCGAGGCGCAGTCCGACCGCGCGCCTCCGAGATACAAGGCTATCTTTTTAGCATCACAAAAAGAGAGCGCGCTGCTCCTCAGGGGGTGAGGAGTAGCGCCGTGGAGAAAACTCCAGCAAGGGCTTAAGACAAACGCGACACTGGTGGAGAGACGGCGCGCCGGCCCTCGACGAATGGACCTTCCACGTCAGCGGAACGTGGCTTACGGGTAACACATTAGCAGAAAACGGTCGACGGGACGCCACGGTCGTTTACCCGTCAGCCATTTTAATTGACGATTTCGAAAATGGCCAAACTCCCCCCTTTCTTCCTCCTGCTGAACGGTAATATTGTGAAAGACAGCAATTTAGACTGATTAGATGAGCCGCCGAGTTATCAGGCGAAGTGACGCCGAGGCTCTGGTGGCTTATAAAGCCTGCGCTCCGGTCTCGTAGCCGGAGCGGCGAGTCGATTCGTGTGTTGTTAAAGGCTGAGAAAAAAAACAAATCAGTCATCATGGGGATCTTTTCCGATATTACGCTTCCCCCTTCTCTATTAGCGCCACTGAATTATTTAACATTCTTGGTTCTCGTCACAAATCCGCCCCCCTCCCCGGCGAACCCCCGCCCGTAAAAAGCCCCGCCACGAATGCGTTTAATGTCGAGAAGACGATCTCAGACCGACAATAAACCAAATGAGCGGCCATTCGCCCGCCGCGTTCACGCGGAGCTATTAATCCTCACTCTGACTAATTAAGCCTCGGACGTGGACGGCGCGGAAGGCGGGCGAGCAGGGAAGCGGCGCCGCCGCCGTGCCCTAAAAGAGGGGACGGTAAAGACCTCGGCGACCTCGTCTCATCCAAATGTGTCGAAATCCCTCCTCGTGTCACTTTACGTTGATGAATTAAGGAAAGTAAATCGTTTATTTTGCCGGGAAAATCCCTGCCAAGATTAAACTTAATAATCCCCTTTGACTGCAGGAGAGATTATAGACTGGAGGGGGGCTGGCAGGTTACCCAAAATATCATTTTTTATTTGTCACAAAAACAGAATAATCCTTTCAAATAGTGACATGGAAAAATTTGAATTTATTTGAAGGTGGGAGCCCGACGAGGTGGAAGTAGTCGCCGACGCCATTAATTGAATCCAGTGTCCGTGACCCTCATCCATTCATAATCCAGTCAACTTGAAGTAAAGTGTAAGCTGAGTAGGCAGAGACAGAGGGGCAATGAGTTGGGAGCGTCGGTATGCTCGTCGGTTCATGTCGACCTTCAGACTAAAGAGGTCACCGGAGTTGCCGTGGCATCGGGACCTGTCCTGACCTCCATATCAGACCTGACTTGTCACCAAAGAAGGCAGAGATCTTAATCCATGCATTCGTGAATTTGTCACTGGACTTACAGTGATGCCCTTTTTGTAATCCAGATTGCCAAAAGGACACTGTCCAAGGCCTGTCGACTGATCAGGAACGCATGTTCTGACTGAAAGGAATGAGTTTGAACTCGTGACCCTGGTGCAGGCGCGCTGGCTTCCTGTACGTAAGGTGTCGGCCTTCACCCTTAAGTAGTCAGTGGAGTTGCACAAGCTTATCTATCTTGAAGAGGTCAGAGGTGCCTGCACTCCCAGGGTTCAAAACCAGACTATTGGCGAGAGGCCTTTTCTTCTGGTTCACCATCTCAATGGTTGTTTGAAGCAAAGCTCACTTTTCTGTCGCTGCACAGGAGTCCTGGCTGGTGGTGCTGGGTTTGTTTTGTTTTGTTTTTTGTGGCTCGGCAGACAGCGGTCGGCGCGTCCGCCTCACAGCAAGAAGGTTCCTGGCGTGATTCAGTCAGATCCTCCCACAGTTCAATTACACGCAGGGGGTTGAACGGACACCCTAAGTTGTCCAGAAGTGTGAATGAGAGAGTGAGTAGTTGTATGTCTCTAGATGTGGCTCGGTGATGGAGCGGTCCAGGTTGAAGACCCAACTCGCCCAATGGCCGCTGGGATCGGCAGCAGCTCCTCCCGCGGGATGAGCGGAATAGATAATGACTGAATGAACATGCGATGGTTTTCGGTGCCAAATGAGCCGGTGTAAGTTTTTCAATAAGTGCTGACTTAGTGGGATTTTCAAGCACCACCCGCTCGGAAAATTGGCCGAGAAAATTACCGCATCCATTGAGCTCTGCGGGCGAAGACACTTAGAAGCATATAGAGGGACAAGAACATCCCTGCAAAGTATGCTGAGGAGCAGGCGAATTTATCCGCCACCCAGAACCGTCTTCTGCCGGGAAAGATCAACACGGAATGCTGATGGCGTTAAATGGGCCGACGCCACCGAAGGAATACGTCCGTCTGCTGCATCATCAGGGTTGCCCGCACTTTTTAAGGCTTGCGAGCTGCTCTTAAAATGGCCAAGTCAGAACGATCTACCAGCAATTTAGAGGTACTTATATTTATAAACACCAGGTATACTTAGTATTTAAAATATGTATTTTTTTCCTAGCATAACAGCATGAACACACGTATGGCACAACACGATTCTGTCCATTTTTTTTGGCCACTGCCTCGCTCTGATGACGTCTCGCACCGAAGGGACTCAGTGCGCTAACAGGTAGCCTAGCCTCGAACACATCTCCGAATGCGCGTCAGCCGTATTCGGATCGAGATCTCGGATTGGCCGGACTGTATGTCAGTCGAGCGCGTCAATGCCGCAGCGGAGATGGATGATAGGCTAACAGCTATCTTTCAAATCCGGATTTGATATTTGCGAGGAGAGCGCGCGCAGACCCGCTATCAATGTCCCACCCAGCGGCCAAATTAGGGTTGAAATGAAATTCGAATTTGCGCGGACGTCCGGCGGAGGCGCCGAACGCCGCTCGGGCCGACCGCCTAATGAAGCCGCTCCACGACGTCGGATGAAACCACTAAAGCGGGATGACGGGGTTGGAGAAAACGCTTGACATCGAGGTAATGAGATACTTCAATCGTGATTTCAGGATAAAAAAAAAAAAAAAAAGTGAAATATAATTCGCTAATTATCGGCGGCGGCTTCGGGAGGAGTTCCTCCCCTTTCTGTTTGACGGGATGATTGATAGCGATTCAACTTTGACATCGTATCCAGAAAATGATGGAGATTTGGTGGAGTCTTAAAGAAATCCAAGAATTTATTAGGCATAAACGTCCACGAGTGTGTGTGTGTGTGTGTGTGTGTGTGTGTGTGTGTGTGTGTGTGTGTGTCACAGCAGTGTTTGTACTGGATCCAGACCTTCTCACTGTGAGAGTCAAAGCTCAGTTTGTTGAATAATAGTAAATATTTTTATAACAGTTTGGGAAAGCGGCAAAGATGTTTCTCAGGATAAGAAAACAAGTTCAAATTCAGTTGTTTTTTGTTTTTTTTTTCCACCATAAAAGTTGAGAGAAAAGCAAAATGCAGCTTTTTCGCCGCTTTGGGGGGAAACGGCTTGTATTTTTCAGGCTGCGGCACAAAAAGGCTCGCTCTGCTCGAGCTTCACAAATGCGGAGGGAGGGAATGGTGGGAAACTAGAACAGCTCGCCCACATTATCCTGAAAAACAACAATGCTGCCGCTGCGTCACCGAGAAAAGAGGAGCACGATTTCCATAACACATCTTAGTCCTTGAAAAGTTCTTCAAAACGCATTTTAAAACCAATTGTGGGGTCAGGTTTTCAGGTTTTCAGGTTTTCAGGTTTTCAGGTTTCAGCTTCAGGTTTTCCGGATGTTTAGAACAGTGTTTCCGATCCTTTTTAGAGCCGTTCGAAAAATCACACGCCGCCTAATAAATACGTCGAGAACCTTTTGAAAGAAATGGAGTGAAAGCGTCGTCTCGATCGACCTCCTCGCTGTGAAATCCGGCCCTGTTTGCTCGAACACAAAGCTGATATTCTTGCAGGAAGTGGCTGCTTGGATTTAGCCGTCAGTTCAGCAACTTTGCGTCCAGCTTCCGGAGCTTTCTCCCTCGCCCCCGGTGGTTTTCTTCAACGAAGCTGCCTGTTTCTCACTCTGTTTACGCCTATCAACTGAATGGTCGGTGTTCTTTTGTTGAAGTGAAGGATGTTTCGTTGAAGTTTGCTTGTTGGACGGCTATCTAACTTTCATTGTATCGTCTTGCGCTCACCTTTTTTAACTTTCTTCTGACCCTGATTCATACTTGGACCTTCATCTGGGTCACAACGTTCTCAAATAAGTATCGACGGCGAATCACTGCCGCTGTCTCGCTCCAAGCATCGCTAATTTCTCTGCTGTTTGAGCAGCAGCAGGAGGATCCACAGCTTCTTTCACCACCTGTTGCCATCTAGTGGAAGAGCATTTCATGGTTCTGCCTGTCCCTGCAACACTGGTTTAGAAGACCCGTTAGATGGTAAACGGTCTCCAATGATGCTGTTTGCAGATGACGCTGTGATATTTGGTGAGCGCGAGGAGCGGGTGGAGGGTGATCTTAGGAGGTGGAGGTGGCGGTGGCAGAGTCTGGTGTCCTTCACCCAGTCCTCCCGCACATTCTTTTATGAAGAATGACTGGGGACAACATGAGCAGCTGCATTTCTTTCCACGTTCATTCCTCGCCAAGCACACGAAACAACAAAATACCCACGATACGGCCAAAATTATCCGCTCAGCTGCCTTGACTGGCATATGAACTTAAGTGACAACCCTAATCCATAGGGTTCAATATGACGTGAGTCCACCCTCTTCTGCTAGAACATCTTCAGCTCTTCTGGGAAGAATGTCCACAAGCTTCAGGAGTGTGTTGATGGGAATTTTGGAGCTCTCTTTTTGAGTTCACACGCTGATGTTGGAGGAGAAGGTCTGGCTCTCAGCCTCTTCATCCCAAAGGTGTTCTCTGGGGTTGAGGTCTGGACTCTGTGCAGGCCAGTCAAGTTCCTCCACAGCAGACTCTGTCCTCCATGTCTTCATGGAGCTTGCAAAATGTCTTGGTATGCTGAAGCCACTGAGTCAAGGCAGGTGAGCGAAAACTTTTGGCCATCCAGTGTACCTAACGTCGCGGTTAGCAGTGAAGAATGCCCTGGAAACGGTAAATGGTCTCCACTTCTGTGCTTCCGCATTTTGAGACCATCTGAAGTAGCTTGTTTTGTTTTTTAACAACCGTAGGACATCCGCACAAACAAAAAGCGTCGCACAAACGTTGTCAAACGTGAGGAGGGCCTCGTCCACGTTGGTGAACGTGGTCTGGCCGGATCTCTTTCCCGCTGATCTTGCTCTGGTATTCTTTACCCGCCGCAGTTCATCTTCTTGCTTCCCCCAACTTCCGCACCATTGATGCATTACTGTTGAATTCTCTCGCAGCTGCTCTATTCCCGCGATCTACTGCGTGACTGATGGCCTTTGAGTTGGAATTCCGCTTCGTAAGCACGTCCGTTCACAGGTGTTGCAACCCGTATTCAACCAAGGACCCACTTTAACACAACGTCCCTGTGTCAGGTGGTCTGACCACCGATCGAGCGGAGCGGCTTCGTCGCTTAGCAAAGTCGAGCTAAAACATTTTGACAGATTCCGGAACGCTGTGTGCCACGTAAAATCGGATCGAGGTCAGTGAGCAGAACAAGAATTCGTACATAAGGCGAGCTGGATTTTTGAGAAAACATGAGGATCTTAAGCGCGCCTTATAGTGCGAGAAATACGCTCCATTCCAGGAAGTCGGCAACCCGCGGCGAATTGAGTCTTTCATTCAAATGTATTTTTTTTAATTTGAAAATTGTGGCGATTTTGTAACGTTTAAATAGAACGTGTTCAAATATTTCAGTCGCATGAACTTTATGAAAAGCAAACATGGCGCACGTCCTCACAGAGGACAGTTTGCAGTCCTGCGTGGAGATGAAGGTCTGATATGCAGACGCCGTGCGCTGAGGTTCAGGAGCAGAAATCAGTATTTTACTTAAAAGCAACCTTCAACCCAATGTTTTTCTTTCGGCGTTGAAAATGTTCTGCTGCCTGCGGAAATGTCATTTCGTTTTTCCCCGCAGTCGTTCATTGGTTTGAAAAAATACCGCACATATTTAGTTTATAAAATATGCAAAAAAAAAAAATCAAAACAACAACGTTAAACGCCGTGTTAATTCATTTTATATTTCCAAAGGGTCGCGTGGCTCCTTCTCTACTGCGGGGAAACGGCTCTTTGAGTGCTAAAGGTTGACGACCCCCTGGTCCGGACAATATTTACACCGCATAAATCCGCCAGTGAACAACAAATCGCAAACGGAGCTGCATTCGTCCGCTCACAGCGGCAGGAGGAGGCGGGAACTGAACCGTCAACCTTCCGTCAGATGCTGTTAGCGCAGCGCTACGTCTCACGAGTCCCAGCGGGTACAACATTAAGATCCCTTCCGAATTGTAAAAGGTATTTCAATCGGCAAGGATTAAAATTAATCCTCATGACAAATTCCAGTTGCGAGCCCTATTTTTACAGATTTTAGCTGATTAATGACTTTTTTTTTTTTTTTTTTTTTTTTTCTGGGGGGAGGAAAGAAGAAAAAACCCCCAACCAGTGGGCGGGGGGGGTT
>CAAKHD010031375.1:52137-73214 GCA_901007705.1 Fistularia tabacaria
CGTGTGTGTGTGTGCGTGTGTGTGTGTGTGTGCGTGTGTGTGTGTGTGTGCGTGTGTGTGTGTGTGTGTGTGTGATGTCGAGGCGGAGGGAAGTTTACGGCGCGAGTCAACACGAGCGCTCCCAAACAGTTTTCAGGCCTATTCCCCTGACGATTCGCTCCCGAGACGCCGCCGCCGCCGCCGCCGCCGCGCTTTATATAAAAGATGTAACCTCTCTGAGGGATCGACCGTGCAGACCCTCCGTCATGTTAATAAGGAGCCAAACTGCAGCAGAGTCGCGGCGGGAAAAGACGGAAGCCGCTCCCGCCGTCCTCGGGAGCCGCGTGCTCTCGATGGCCGAGCGCCTCGCACTTGCGGACAAGCGTTTTCCGCCTGGAATGCCGGGAGCTCGCCGGTCGAGATCTGGATCTTCTAGTTTTCCTTTCGGGGTCTCCACAGCCGATCAACCTTCTCCGTCTCAACCTGTTCTCTTCTCTCACGCCAACTAACTTCATGTCCTCTCTCACTACCTCCGTAAATCTTCTCCTCGGGGGGGGGCGAGGGAAGAAGATCAAGTCCGGTTGCTTCTGACATCCAGGATGCTTCTTCTTCTTGTCTGGGCTGTTTCTTCAAGGGGATGTCAGAGCCAATCATCTGCCTCCATCTAACCCTCTCCTCTCATACCTCCCTGACCTTTCACTCCAGCCATTAATCTCCTCCCTGGTCTTCATCTTGACCTCCAATTCCAGCATCCGTCTACCAGTATATTCTCCATCCCTCCTCTGTCCATGACCCAACCATCTCTGACCTTCTCTCCAAAACATCTACCATGTCATTCCTGATCCTCTCCATCCTGGTCACTCCCAAAGAGAACCTCCACATCTTCATGTCTGCCACCTCCAGCTCTGCCTCCTGTCTTTTCTCCAAACCATCCATCATCTCTGCTCTCTCCACTGTCTCCTCCACCTTTCCTTTCCTTCTGGCTGATGTTCTTCTATCTCCTAGAACCCCTGACACTTTTTCTCCACCCGTTCCAACCTGCTGGAACCCGTTTCTTCACCTCTTCTCCACAGTCTCCGTTGCTCTGGACCGTCGCCTTTTGACAAACAAGTAAATTATTTAGCGGCGAAAAGGAGCTGATCTCAACTGTGATTGGACAAGGAGGTCGGGGTTCAGCCTGGACCAATCACAGGGCCGCGTTCAGAGACAAACAACCACTCGCTCTGTCATTCCCACGTCCAGTAAAGTCAACCGTTCACACGTCTGGACAGTTTCGGGTCTCCAGTGAACCTTTTTGGGGAGGAAATGGGAGGAAAAATGTCCGTCATCGGTTTGCTTCTCCCTCTTGTAAAATCCCGGAGGGAAAAAGAAAAAAAGACGTATTTGTTGTTTTGGTTTTTTTTTCGTTTGTTTTTTTGGTTTCCTGGGGAAGGATTTAGAGGCTGGAAGGTTTTATTAACAAAATATCATAATAGGAGAACACATGCTCTGCTGCACCCCATAACGCCGGGATGGCTGATGTATGTCGTTAAAATACACTACAAAGAATCCCGATGATTGCAGGCCTGGATATATGAGCCGTTTCCGTGCTAAATTCCCTTCCCCTCCGGCTGTCCCGCTCCAGATCCTCATTTTCTGCGAGAGAAATACAACGCCGGCACAAAGTGCATCTGATTTCCCCGCCGTTTCCACGCAGCCGGCTCGGCCCCCGCGATTTCCCGAACGAGCTCCGTGAGAGCAAACTTCGTTTTGCAGGGGGAATCCGACGCACGGACGCGGAGGATAACTGCTCCCGTAATGGCTCCAATCGGGTTGATGAGTTTCCGCCTCAGCTCTTATTCCCCTGCAGGAACTTCTCGCAGAAGGTTTTCAGGAACCTGTCCGGGGGATCCAGGATCTCAGTCCCTGGATCCATTTGAGCTCCGACTCTCACGGCTCCGTCGTAACTCGCGTGACGTCGGCGCTCTGTGATTGGTCGAACTTATCAGCCGCTTTTCAAAAGCTACTCGGCATTTTATTTGTATTTTTTTTTCGCACCAGCTCGGGCAGAATCGGCAAACAACTGAGCGACGAAGCGGTCCGGAGGTCTTCTGGACATGCTGCTCCACAGAGGGGTTTCCAGGGCCGGCGGAGGAACGTCCACATTTTGGACCGAAATCAGTGCGGCGCGAGCTAACGGCTAACGGGGAAGCAGCGCAGGGAGAGGATAAAAACACCTCGACCGTCTGATGGTCCTGTGGCAGCTCCCACCTCCGTGTCGTCCGTGTCGTCTTCCTCCTCTTCTTCGCGGCGGCGGTTTGTTTGTTCTGAGCGCGGCGCTTCAGCGTTCACGTCGCAGACGCTCCCATCACACCGGCCCCTGAGGTGGTCCCTCACCATCCAGGTGAGGTTCCCCTCCGCAAGAGGTCCTCCAAGAACGGTTTCGGAGCCGGACAGCTCTCGGACGTTTCCCGTGTGAAACGTGACACGTCGCGTTTCGGCCCGGTCAGGATCAATTTTAGCTAGCGCAGTCCATGAGGCCGTTCTTGAGAGGAACCACTCCGCTGCGCTGATAGGGAGGCTTGGAGGGTTGCTCTCAAAATGGACAAACATGCATGTACGCTGGACCGCCGTCCCTGCATTCCACTCCGTCTGCAGTCGCCGGGTTCAGCGTCTCCTCGGACTGAACTCGTCGGAGAGCTCTTGTTATAATAGGTCTTATCTGACAGAGGGATTAGTGTTCAGCAGAGCAAAAAACACAATTTAGCTACGGTCAACTGGGAGGCGTCCAGAAGCTCCTGTGTGAAGCGCCGGTTTCGTGATCTCTCACCAAACGGGAGCTGCGACTCTTCTCCGACGGCGGGGTCGCGCATTTGGAGGCGTTTTTCAAAAAGAAAAATCCAAAACGATTCACGGAAAAACGGGAAAGGATGAGTTCGCGCGGGGACTCGAACCAACCTCGGATTTCTGTCCCCGTGGACGAGGCGGACGACAGGAAAGCAGGTGGCTTTTCTTTTGTTGTTTCCAGCCGGGAGACTTTCATCTGACAGCAGATACAATATTAAAAGCACCGATCATTAACATGAACACTTAAAGCCCAGAGCAATTTGTGTGGCGGGGGGTTGAATTGCGGCTCTTCTTGCTTTTCGGACGGAGCTTCGGCTTCAAAGGATCGCCTGCCATTAACTACAATCTCCAGATCGTTCGTTGGACTGTTTGAAAACCAAAGCAAAAAAAAAATCCCCCATCCGGCGTTTGAGCGGAAGGTATCAATCGAGCAGGAGACGAACCGCGTTGATAAATTGCAATCTCCGCAAAGCAGGCGGCGATACGGGAAAACGATCCGTTTTTTTTTTTTTCCCCCGGCGCGACGCTTCATTTCCGACACATCTGGCTTATCGGTCGACGAGGTAAAGGCGAACGACGGATGTGGGAGTCGGAGCGGCGGGAACGTCCGATTTCTGGCGAGGCCGTGACGCCGTTCGCTGCCGGGGAAGCACCTCCGGCGCAGAGTTGTGACCGATCGAGGAAGAGCAGAATTCGAGGGAGCAGAAGTTGTACACTCCGCGTGTCACACGTGAGGCCGAGTCACATTTGCAGACGCCCACGTCGGCATATTTTCCCACAATCCACGGGGTTCCTTTGCTTTCGGGGGAAACGCGGAAGCGCACGTATCGACGGCTGGAATCGTGGGTTTTCTTCTCCGTCCGCCTAGTTTCCCCTCAGACCTTTTCAACGTTTCAACGGCCGTGTCAGATGACGGCAGGAGTGGAAGGGGAGAGGCGGGGAAGACCCAACGTTAGTCGCGGACGGTTTTTCGGGAGGGAAGGCGAGGCGTTGATTTCAAAAGCGGCGGTTAATAAACTCGCGCAGCAAAACACCTGAGCAATGCTCAGCCACCTCTTCCCTTTCCACTGAATTTAAAAGGTCTTCTCTTCTGCCTCCATCTAGCCTTCTCCTCGACATGCTCTTCTCTCACACGGACCTGTCCTCCTCCCCTCCGTCCATAAACCTCCTCTCTGGTCTTCCTCTGGACCTCCTCCAGCCTTAGCATCCTTCCAAGCAGATCTTCGACATCACCATCAGTCTGACTCGATCTCCAGAACATCTAACATGTGCTGTCGGGGCCTCTGATGGACTCATTCTCGATCCTCTCCAACCTCCACAGCTTCATCTCTGCTGCATCCAGCTCCTCGGTGCCTCCAAACCAGGCAGCGTTCCTGACGTCTCCTCCGTCTTCTACACTTCACCTTTCATTCTCTTTTACCGCCGCTGACACTTTCCTCCGTTTCCACCTTCTTGCACACGTTTCTTCACCTCTTCTCCACACTCTCCAGACTGCCGACCCTCCGCCCTCTTCATCTCCACTCCCCGCAGCTTCACCGTTCCACTTGGTTCCCTCTCCTTCACGTTCACGTCTCCTGTCTTTCTGCGACTGACCTTCGTCCGTCTCCTTTCCAGAGCAAACCTCCACCTCTCTAGATGTTCCTCCGCCTGCTCTCACTGCAGATCACAGTGTCATCCGCAATCGTCGTCGCCCATGGTGATTTCTGTCTAACCTCATCTGTCGCCATAGCAACCTAGAAGGCGTTCAGAGCAGATCCCTGATGTAGTCCCACCCCCACCTTCAACTTCTCCATCAAGAGGGGAAAAAAACAAACATTTTGAGGGGTTTTGGTTGTTAATATTTGGAGATTCTTGCTAAAAAAAAAAAACGATTACGTCCTGTTTTACGGCACTCTGTTGAGGAGGCCCCTCCGAGGTAACCGTGTAAAAAGTAATCGGGTAATTAGCCGTTCCTCGGACGTGGATCAGAGCAGCTCACGTCGCCGTTTCCAGACCAGCAGGACCGTCAAGCCTGCGCGGAAAACCGCCGCGGGAGTCTTTACACGAGTAACCGAGCCCGGTGCATCGGTGAGCGCACCGCGATTGGCTTTCAACGGAGGACGTGAGTGAGCGCCGTCACGCCTGGAACTCGGGCCCGCGAGGCGGCCGGCCGGCCGGGCCGCTGGAGAACCTCGGAACGACCTTTGGGTCTCAGCCTCAACTCCCTCCTCAAGGCCAATGATTGCACCTCTTGAGGGCTCCTGATGGGACCTCCCCGTCGGAGCTTCCCACAAAGAGGACCAAAACTTGTCGCAGGATGAGAATCTTAGCGGTTATTTGGTCCCGTAGCGTCTCTTTGGTCCGGCCGGAGGAGCGCCGAGGCGGCCCGATCACCCGGTTTTTCTCCCTCCCTGTGTTGAGCCGGGGGCCGTGGGTGCGTCCGGTTCGCCGAAGCGTCCGGAAAATCGGGCGTTTCCACGCGGCGGTGATCAGTTTGATGGTGTTTCAGCTCGGAGGTGGCGGCTTTTTCAGCGTCTGATCGCACGCCGGTTCCCCCGCACTGTTTTATCGGATTAGGCGGAGCCCGACGCGCACGCTGTTCCCCGTACCTCCGGAGCAGACAGAACATCTTTACTAAATGGGACTTTTTTAAAAATCTGACGCGCTCCCCGGGGTATAATCGCCCCGCCGAGCATCGAACCCGCCACCCAGTCGTCATCCGTCTTAGCTTAGATGAGGGAAGACGGCGGCGAGCGCTTTTTACCGTTCAGTCAGTCTTTCCCGTCCAGAGACTTCCTGATGAGATGTTTCAACCAGCAGGAAGTTGTTGGTTCTAGCAAACAACCCGTGGTGGTTGCACCGCGCAGGCTCTCAGGTTCACTCCTTCATCCATGACTGCGTCTCAACACTTTACTGGCCTTGTTTTTGGCGTCTTACTGGTTTAAAGAGTTCATCGCTGGATCTTGTATTCGTTTATTCATTTGTACTTCGAGGCTGGAGACGATCCCAGCTGTCATTGGGCGAAAAGCCGGCTTCGTCGGTCGATCGCATGGCCACATAAAGAGACACCCGACCGCCGACTTCCTGCGTGTTTTTGGACCGCGGGAGGAAACCTCAGAACCGCGCAGACATGGAGACTCTCCACGGAGAGCCAACCAGGGAGCTTCTAGCTGTGAGCCGGAAAGGCGCTAGCCGCTGTTAGCTCTTTATCATTTTATGTACACTCGGTCGGCAAAGCGGGCGCCCCTTCCAATCGGAGGGTTGGAGGTCAAACCCCCAAAGGTTTCCTCGAGGAAGGCGCCGAACCCCGAGTCGCTCCCGAGTCAGTGCCTCTTCCAGTTCCGATCCCGGCCGACAGCGTCGAGCTGAGCCGGCCGTCGTCTCGCTGACCGTCAGCTTGGTTTGGTGGCGTCCGTCTCCTCACCGCTCTGGTGTGAATGCGGTATGTCGGATTGGTCGGGGACAGCAATCCGAAGCCTTGCACTCATTTTCAAAGCATCTCCAGCTACGAATGTAACCTAATGCTTGTTGTGCAAATATCTGATTCTCACCGGAACTCTACCGTTCTGCGTGAAACTCTGCTTATTATCCGAACCCGTGTCTATGCTGGACAAAAAAAAAATCCTGTTCTAAGTGGAAAAATACAGCCTCGGTGGAAAAGTACCGAGCTTGTGAAGCTCACGTGTGGGGGGGGGGGGTCAGATCAGTCGAGTGTGTTCAGAACGGTGTGTCCGCTGCTTCATCAACCGTCTGCCTTATCAACAAGTCCATGTATGGAGCCTTCTTCCTGTTCCTGTGAGAACCGTTGGCGCATCTTTTAACCGCTGGAATGTTGTCCTTCAAGACGGCACCTCTTCTCCATGTATGAAGAAAACCAGATCCCTCTGTGCTCTGTGAGACTCGTACCTTTTTGAGGGGGCTTCAAAATCAACATCCAGAGCCCGTTCCGACCTTTCTTCGTCATTCACCGACTTTCGGCTCCAAAAATTTCCGATGACAATCCGGTGTCAGAAGCGGGATGGACGTTGATTCCCATCAACGATCTTCCTCCAAGCTCACATTTCCGGACGGGAGGGAGAGAACCTGACCGACTTCACGACCATCCAGTGAACTCAGAACACTCCCGGCCCATCCGGCGAGACGCACCGTTTCTAAAATTAGAGGACGATAGTCCGTCCAAGATTAAGATGAAATCCGCGGCCAACAGGATGGGACGAATGTAGGCCATGAGAAAAAAAAGGAAAACACGCACATCGGTTGGCCGGCTTGGGATGGCTGCCCGATCAAAAGTGCCACCAAAATTTCCGATAGCGTAACGTCTCCAGCGAAAAAATACGCAGTTCTTCAGATGCTTACCAAGATTTGCTTGACAAACATGGGCGTTTCTAAAGGGAGTGGACGACTGAGCGCACCGGCTAAAAATGAACAAACAGTTATATCCGTACATATGTAAACCGCTCGTGTCCACGTTTTAAAATGAGATATTTACACGGAAAGATGTTACTTTTTTTTTTTTTTACTTTTAATTAAATACACACCGGTAACGTCCACCGGTGTGGCTGTAACTCAGCTAGTTAAAAAAGATGAATCGTAAATAACACAAGGAAAAGTCTGT
Organism: Fistularia tabacaria; assembly: GCA_901007705.1. Taxonomy (NCBI): domain Eukaryota; kingdom Metazoa; phylum Chordata; class Actinopteri; order Syngnathiformes; family Fistulariidae; genus Fistularia; species Fistularia tabacaria. The sequence continues at coordinate 59,537 of CAAKHD010031375.1, forward strand.
GAAGTTGTGCTCTCGCTGTAGCGTCTCTTCTTCAAGGATCATCCTAATTTACTTACTTATTACTATTCTGCTCTCAGAACCCCTCTAAGTTACAGTTTTCTTCACTGCTATGCTATAAGAGCACTTCTAAGCTAACGTATTCCTTCAAGGCCATCCGTCCATCCACTTTCTATCTCCGCTTTGTTCGACTGATTTGCTATCTTCGTCTTCCTCCTGCGCGCTCGAAACCGTTAAATTCCATCTTCTTCAGGGTCGGGATCGAACCGCGGCGGAAACACCTCGGCCGTCTGCTGGCCGTGCCTTCACCCGGTCTTCAATCTGCTTCTTTTTTTTTCCTTTTTTTTTTTTGCCTCTGAAAAAAAAAAAAATCCATAAATTAGCCACATCGTTGCTGAAGCCGCGGGTGGAAAAAAGTAGCGGCTAATAGTCCGGAAAATACGGTAATTTATGTCAAACAAAAGGCGCACAAAAAGGGAATCACGTGATCATTCGTTGCGCTCGATGAAAAATGAATTTATTTTTATTTTTGCGGATTTTTTTCAGCCTTTTATTCACATGAATGTAGGACAGGACGGTCATTTCTTTGACTACCGGTTGGAATCCGGCATCTTAGCGCAGCAGCCGCGGGTTTTTTTGACCTTGGCGCTGGCCTGCCACACAGGCCGAGCAGCGGTGATTTATCCCCGCGTATTGCTCTTTGCGGGCGGCCTTGCGGAGCCGGGTGCCGGGTCCCGGCACGCTGCGGAGATAAAACGCACGATTTGTGTTCAAAAGGTGAAACGTTTTCCGCGAGATAGAGGGAAAACGCAGCGGCGTTTTTTTTTTTTTTTTTTTTTGCTTTTGCTTCGGGGCCCATTACATATGATCGATCTTTTTGTCTGCGTTGTTGTTTTTCATTCATCCGGCTGTCAGAGAAATACATACATCACATTTAAAATCGCTTCCGAAGGGTGATTCTCGTCTCCGCTGGCAACAGCGGAAAGAAAACAAACTCGCGCATTGAATGGGAGGTGACAGGAAGCTGTCTTCTTGTTGATTGCGCTTCCCGGATTCCGCTTTCGTGAGTGCAATGCGGCTTTGCTCGGAGATATGCAATAAAAGAACCGTCATAGCGCGCCTCAGAACACCTCCTAGATTTTATCAAGGGCTTTTGCGCCGTCGAGTTAGACAACGTTGTCTGGATAAGAAATATGACAGTGATTTATGGGACGGCGGTTTTCTCGTCTCTCTCATTAGCCTCGGTCTGAACAGTGTCTTTTCTGCGGTTTTCTCGGACGGCGCTGGAATGTGAAGACCTCGGCGGCGGAAAGGGAGGTTGATCAGTTCAAGCGGGGTTTTCGTTCTCGCACCTGCGGCCGACCAGCCGATACTCACGGGACGCGGCTGCGCTGGAAGCACCGGAAACGACGACGAATCGACGGGCGCGGTGGCGCGGCGGTTAGCGCTTCGCCTCACGGCGAGAAGGTCCCCGGTCGGGTTACCGTGTTCCCTGGGTTCTCCGGTTTCCTCCAGGAGCATCAAAAGCATGCAGGAGCTTCACCGGAGACCCTCAATAGTCCAGATGTGTGGATGAGAGGGTGAAAGGTTGTATTTCTCTCCATGACAAAGGAAGGATGGGGGAATGGTTGTGTATGACAAGATAATGAGAGGGTGAACGGTTGCACGTCTCTATATGCGGCGCTGGGATTGGCCGGCGATCGGTCCAGGGCGAAGCCCGCCTCTCGTCCAGTCACAGCTGGGATGGACTCCAGCAGCCCCGCGACCCAGATCATCAATGGATTTGTTCAGATTTCAAGGACTCAAGGAACTTCTCTTGTCACACCGGCACACCTTACACTCGTATGTGGTGCGAAACGAGTAGCCAGGTCCGGTTTCAAACCCCGAAAATCAAATAATTGGAAGAGCAAGGACACGAAAACAAGAGCAAATGTAAACAAGGTCTCACAGTAGAACGACAGTTTGGATTGAAGGCAGAAGTTAGCACTGCTGGCACTGAATTAGCGTGTAAAAGCAAGGAGGTCGCTGTGAGAATGATATAACATTGTTTTCAATCGCTCCGTTTCTCTTTGCGTCCGTATTTCAAACTCACCTGTGCTTTCAACCCTTTTTTTTGAGGGTCGGGGGGGCTTGATGAATCGATCATACGCCCCCTGCAGGCGCGTAGCGTAGCATAGCGTAGCGTGTGCTCCTCCTCGCTCCCGTTTCCTGCCGGCGCTGCTACTTTGCTGATGCCATCTGAGCTCCAGGCGTGTCCATTATCTCATGCTATCTGGAGGAGCGTGTCTCCCTGCAGGAGCTGCCGGGTGAAAGACAACAACAACAGCGTACGTTCGCCGGATCTTCACTCTTTTTTTTTTTATTTATTTTGGGGTTCCCGCCGTCACGCTGTGAGGTGCACACGAGCCGTTGAAGAAACGCAATACATAAATCCTCCCGGGCCGGGGCCGTAAATGTTCCACGGAAGCTATCAAAGATAAACCAAAATGAACAGTGACGTGAAATCAGAAAAGGAGGAGGAAGAAAAACAACTTTCGAAAATGTGTTCGGTTTGTTTGTCTTTTTTCACCCGACACCAGACAATGTGATAATGTTCTCCACGGAGTCGCGCCTCGACCGGGACTGCTCCGAGCTCCCGGCCTGGAAAGTCCTCCTCGTAAGAGGTGGATTAAAAAGGCGGCAGCCGAAAGCTAGACCGTCGCTTTTTTACTCTCCGTCCTCCCGGCTGGCGAACTCTCCCCGAAGGGCTTCTGCCGTGGCGATACGGCGTCCTTCGCCCCCGCCGAGCCCGAGGCTACCGTGTTGAACAAAGACCCCGTCGCTCGGGCCGCGGAAATTGTGGAATGAGGTCAGCGGCTGTGAGCTATCGGAGAGGAGAAAGTCGTACGTTGTCCCCGGTTTTCCTTCGAACGTCTAAAAAGAAAAAAAAGGACTGAAAAAAACCTGCCATTAGCGTAAGACGATGCGTTCGAATGCTCAAAGGGTGAGGAGTCTCGTGGCGGTGCGTTCGGGTGCTGGCGGGTTTGCGGGAGAAACAAGGCTCGCCGCTTGTCGGTTTCATGGATATAAAATCGGTCGATGAGAAACGAGCAGATCCCCCTCCTGGAGAACCTGCGGCTGTGATCCAGGGAGCTTCTGGCGGAGGAGACGGCTTCAGGAGCGCCGCCTGAAGGTCAGAAGGTCTTCTCTGCAAAGTAAAGTTGGCGGGGAGGCTTTCGAAACGAAACACAACTCCTGCCTCTTCATCGGAAGGAGCAGAAACCCACAGCTCGCTACGGGAGCTCCGAACCCAACGCTCATGGTTCGATTGCCGAGGGCCCGCAGTGTCGTTGAGCAAGACACCGAGCTCCTGCCTCGGAGGAGGAGGGTGAGGTCTCCATGTTCTCCATGTTCCCGGCCGACGTCCAAAAAACATGCAGGCGGTTCACTGGAGAGCCTGAGTTGACCAGATGTGTGGATGAGAGGGCGAATGTTGACGTGTGACTCTGGAGGTTCTCAGTCGTCCAGGTCATGAATTCTTGTGGAAATCATCTTGTCGTGGCAACTGGACTTGAATTTCTTCACTTGAAGATGTTTCACCTTCATCCCAGAGGCTTCATCAGGAGGACTGACGAGCTCTACTGAACCCACAGGCTCATATAGATACTGTATATTTATATATATGACAGAATCATATATATACTTTATATTTATATATATGACAGTATCATATAGATACTGTATATTTATATATATGACAGAATCATATATTTATTGTATGTTTACATATATGATAGATCATATAGATACTGTATATTTATATATATGACAGAATCATATATTTATTGTATGTTTACATATATGATAGATCATATAGATACTGTATATTTATATATATGACAGAATCATATATATACTGTATATTTATATATATGATAGGATCATATAGATGTTGTATATTTATATATATGACAGAATCATATATTTATTGTATGTTTACATATATGATAGATCATATAGATACTGTATATTTATATATATGACAGACTTATATAGAAACTGTATATTTCTATATACGACAGGATCCTATAGATACTGTATATTTATATATATGACAGACTTATATCGAAACTGTATATTTCTATATACGACAGGATCCTATAGATACTGTATATTTATATATATGACAGACTTATATAGAAACTGTATATTTTTACATACGACAGGCTCCTATAGATACTGTATATTTATATATATGACAGACTTATATAGAAACTGTATATTTCTATATACGACAGGATCCTATAGATACTGTATATTTATATATATGACAGACTTATATAGAAACTGTATATTTCTATATACGACAGGCTCCTATAGATACTGTTAATCTATATGCATGACAGACTTATATAGGAACTGTAAATTTTATATACAACAGGCTCCTATAGCTACTGTATATGCCGTAATTTCCTGACTATAAGCTGCGACTTTTTTCACACGCGGCACTTTTTTCAACAATGCGGCTAATTTATGGATTTTTTGGGAGGCTAACGAAGTTCATGCCGCCAAAACACTTAGCCTGGTCACATCGGACCAATGAAATTGCGTTTCATGCGCACGTCCTCATCGTGGAAAACACGGGGGGAGAAAAGCATAGGGTGCAGCTTTCAGGTGAAAGCCGATGGACTGGGCTGGAAAAGAAGGAAAGAGAGCTTCCTCACGGAAGACGAAGATAGCCATCGGCCGGAGTCGGACGAAGCGGGGATAGAAAATGGATGGATGGGCTTTTCCTTGTGTTATTTATCATTCATCTTTGTAATCAGCCGTGTTCCAGCCACTGTTTTGAAAAAAAAAAAAAAGCATTTCCAGTCCGTATGTGTGGATGTTCCCGGTATGTATTTAATTGAAAGTCTGAAAATAATGTTTCAGTGCAACATCTTTCCGTGTAAATATCTCATGTTACCACCAGGAAACCTGCGGCTTATAGACATGTGGGGCCTCTATATGTACATATATATTAATTTAGGGATTTTTTTAGCCGATATTCAGGTGCGCTCGATAGTCCGGACATTACGGTATATAACATTTCTCCGTCTTTCTCAGGCAGCTCTGGAGATCTGTGGAAACCAGTGGAAAAAGTCAGAACCAGATATACCTATAGATATGAATGAATGAATTAATGAATGAATGAATGAAGTGCGAAATTAGTGCGAGTTATACATTTATTTTATTTTTTTACTCTTAGTCGTCATAACGTGGCGCCGGCTTTTTATTCATGAATTTATTTTTTTCCAATTGCCTCCCTCTGAACTCTAATCTCAGGAAGCCGTAAGAACGGCCGACAAAGGAACGCTCCTGAATGACGTGACATTTCGCGGCGGCGTGAAAGTCGACAAAGTGCCGCGAATAATTAACACAACGGGGCAAACTAAATTAAGATTGATAAAATATTATTTGTGCTTAACACAGGCGCCGGGCGGCTGCTGATTTATTAAGGTTGGCAGACAGATGCTGACATGCTTTTATCTTTTAATTTTTTAAAGCTCTGGATATAATTAATTGTCCTCACCTCAAAAGTTGTTTTATGACACAAATTGGATGACAGGGTGCAGCGGTTTATAACGATTCCTCATTCTAGATCATCGTAAGACTAATCTCCGTCGTATCGGCCGCGCCTGTGCCAGGTAGCCGTCATGCTAACCACCTGAAATGTTTGCTGAGAAAGAACCGGAGTGTCCTCTCCTGCCCCTGCGGAGGCCACACGCTTTACAAAGCGCTGCTGCAGTCGGAAAAAATAAGAAAAAAAAAAAAAAAAAAGGGAGAGGGGGGTCCTGGAAATCCGGTCGCCGCGACCGCCGTTCCGAAAGTCTTATCTGCAAGTCGGCAGCTGCCTGCTGCTCATAGAGCCACATCGATTCCACGTCTTTGGTGGGCTTCGGTGTGAAAGGCGGACTGCTGTTTCAACTCCACACACACTGAAAAAGTGTTTATAGAAAAGAAAAAAAAAAAAAGAAAAAGAGGCACAGCTGAAACAGCAGCGTCACCGGGTTATTTATTTATTCTCATATGAATGATTTGTACGAGGGCGGAACGGCGGAGGGGCTTCTTTGGAGACCCTGGATTGAGAGGACGTGTGAATGAGAGGGTGAATGGCTGTTTGTGTCCGACATGAATGAGCGACTGAGGGGTCGCATTTCTAGATAGGACCTGAATGAGAGGGTGAACGTTTTTTTTGTCTATAATCTATGTGTGAATGAGAGGGTGAACGGCTCTGTCTCTACGTGATGTGAACGAGGGAATGAATGCTTGTTTGACTAGCAGACATGATGCCATGATATGACGCGTGAATGTATATATGTTTTTATACGACATGAATGAGAGGGTGAACGGTTTTATGTCCATGTATCATGCGTGGATGAGAGAGCGAATGGATCTTGATCTCTTGAACATGTGGATGAGGGAATGAATACTTGTTTGACTACATCATGCATGAATGAGAGGGTGAATGTTTCTATGTCTTTTTGATGCATGAATGAGAGTCTGAATGGTTCTGTCTCTATGTGAATGAGAGAAGAGATGCTTGTATGTCTATCTGACATGTTAATGAGAGGGGGAATTGTTCCATGTCTCTATGTGATGCATGAATGAAAGGGTGAATGATTTTATATCTCTGGAACATGTGATTGAGAGGATGAATGGTTCTCCCTCTACATGATGTGAATGAGTGAATGACTGCTCATAGGACTGAATAACATGTGAATGAGAGGGTGAACGGCTTTATGTCTATATACGATGGATTAATGAGAGGGTGAATGGCTCTATATCTCTATGACATGTGAATGAGAGGGTGAATGGTTGCACGTCTCGATATGATGCATGAATGAGAGGGTGAATGGTTCTGTCTCTAAAGGACGTGTGAATGAGGGAGTGAATGTAAATACGTCTTGATACGACATGTGAATGAGAGGGTGAATGCTTGTATGTCTATGTACGGCATGAATGAATGGTTGTATTTCTCAATATGATGTGTGAATGAGAGGGTGAATGGCTCGATCTCTATGTATGATGTGAATGAGTGAATATTAAAATTTCTCAACATTCCATGCGAATGAGGAAGTGAATTGTTTTATGTCTTTATAAAGTATGTGAATGAGAGGGTGAATGGCTCTATATCTCTATGACATGTGAATGAGAGGGTGAATGGCTCTATATCTCTATGACATGTGAATGAGAGGGTGAAGGCTTGTATGTCTATATATGACATGAATGAGTGAATGGCTGTATTTCTCCACTTGATAAGTGAATGACAGGGTGAATGCTGTTATGTCTAAATGACATGTGAATGGGGAAGTGAATCTATATATATGAATGAGAGGGTGAATGGTTCTGTCTCTGCATGACATGAATGGGAGACCGAGTGTTTGTACGACTATATGACACGTGACAGGGAGGGTGAACGGTTGCCTGTCGATATATGATGCGTGAATGACAGGGTGAATGGCTCTATATCTCTATGACGTGTGAATGAGAGGGTGAACGGTCGTGTTTCTCCAAATCACTCAGCTGGTGACGTGTCCACGGTGAACCCTGCCTTCTCAGCGTGGAGCCACCCAGCAGCCCCGAGAGCAGGGCAAGCTGTTTAGGCGAACAATAAATGAATGAATATATAAATATAAATACATATTTGATCGATAGATAGTGGCCCGATCGAGAAAAAGTATTCTAATGGGAAAAATCAACTCGACAATCGTGAGAAAGCGCAAAGCACGGCTGTGCTATGTGACGTAAGCGAGATAACACACACACACACACACACACACACACACAGCTTAAGGAAGCAGGTGTTGCACACACACAGTTTTAGCTCTTTTTTTTCTCCCAAATCTGCACTTCATTAATTTCATCAGTTTGGTCAACTCCCCCCGACGGAGCAGGAGATTGCTCAGCATTGATTAGCATTAATTAGTATTGATTTGGATTAATCCGGCAGAACAAGGCTAACATGTGCTAGCCTCACCGCTACCCTGTCAAAAGATTTTCCCCCCGAAATACAAGCGTGGGCCGAATTCTACCCGGGGACCCGTGATCACCTGTGACTAAACCTTTTGTGTGATTACTTTCACGTGCTGGAGAAAAATAATGTTTTGATTCGCAACACAAATTATACCTCGCAAAGTGGGTCGGATAAACCAATGAGGGTGATTGGGACATAACAGAACTGCAGGGTTTGTTAGAGGTTAGTGCAGCGTGGGATTGAGGCTTGGCGAGAGGCAGAGGAGGTTAATAACCAACCGAACCGTGTCGTCGGCGTACAGCGACATCCTCCGCATGGTAAACGGGCTACGCTTTCACCCGTTCATACATGCACGCGCCTGGGGCTCAGATGGGGGGGGGGGACAGTCGGGCGTCCCTCAACCTGGAAGCCGGGAGGTTCGACCCCCCCCGGAGCGAAGGGTCGGTCCTGAGGGTTCCATCAAGGCAGAGGTGTCAAACTCTGGCCCGTGGGCCACGATTTGGCCCGCGGTGTATTTCTGTTTGGCTCGTGAAGCCATAGCAAATCACCATCAGAGCTAGCCCGCCGCTATTCCAGCCTGCAGCGCATGGGCCGCTAATACTGCAAATCCCAGAATGCTCTGCTGGTGTTTTGGCACGAAAATCATGACAGGACCCAGAAACGCCCTCTCCTCTGTTAATAGTAGTCATAGCGACCTTATGCTAATCCTGGCATCGTGCTAACCCATCCGAAAATGGGGAAAAGAAAGAAAGGCAGAAAACAGTTATTTTATTTCTACATTTATTATTAGCCTGTGGAAAAAGGCTACTGTTGAAATTGAATTCCGAAGGCTGCAAATAAAAAGAGGCTTGCGATTTTTATTTCATTTTTATTTCAGAAATGAATGCCATTGATGTGTTTTTTTAAATCTGAATTTCCATTTTGCATGTGTGCAATATGAAGTCATATCTTGGATAGTATTCAGCTTTGCTTGTTCCAGATTCAGTTTTGAAGCCACACTTGTTTGGGTCCAGATCAAAAGCTTCATTGTTTTATCTGGAGGAAGATTTTCTTTAATAAATATCAATATTGGCCCGTGACTTTGCCCCAGTTTTGAATTTTGGCCCACTGTGGATTTGTGTTTGACAAGTCTGCATTAGCGCCTCACATGAATGCTTTCTTGTCTAATGTCTACGGACTTGGAAAAGATTTGGAAAAGACTGGTGGAAAACTATCCCCTCGCACCTGCTCAAATCTAAAGCCCAGTTTCTCGAGTTCTAAGTCGCAAACTGAGGTTTTACAAAGACCGTGAATCGTACACAACTCCAACGAGATTCTTTCATGTCCGCCGGGTTTCCTGATTCCGGTTTTGTCGGATCTCGTCTATTGGTTGGAAGCCTTGGACTGCTATCAAACAACCTTCTGCCACCCCTCAACCTACATAGCACTCTCTGGTCTGCTCCCATTCAGGGAGACCTACTTCCTGATTTAGAAGCAGGTGTTCGCGTTACCTGTTGAAACCCCGCCACCCCGTGTCAAGATGTTCCGCTGCGATAAACCGCGGGGAGGGTACCTCCGAAATGGAATTTGGAGAAGTTAGCCAGATTTAACAGATATATCAAAAAGTAATTGGCTGCCGATCAGTGAGACATTACCTTCCGTCTGTCAACCAGCTGCGCCGCACATGTTTTCACTGGCGGCGCATTTCAGCTCGGTCGCGTTACTCCAGTTATAAAATAAACTCTAACGTCCTACGAGATGTTTTAACAATGAGTTTTATCGTCGATGCTGAACAATAGTGTTCCCATAAATAACAACAAATGAAAGTTAATGGTTCGCTGTTGTGTTTCTTCCTGGATATTATAATAGAGTGCGGACGGAGCGAAAGAGGACAGGAAGTTAGTCGGTGTGAGTGACGATTGTTGGACGGAGGCGGGTGATTGGCTGCGGCGACCCCTGAAAGGGGTCAGCCCTGAAGGAAAAATAGGACAAATCTTTCTTTTCCGCCGAGGCGGATGTTCATCTTTGGCTCAGCGGGTGTCAAAGACAATACCAGAAAAAAAAAAAAACATTATTTACGTGAAAAGCAAAACCTGGAACCACAGAAATAATAACAGAGGCAAAATAAATGTCGCTTAAAAATAAATAGGCTTTGCCTGCTGACATGACGAGTGACTGGTCACGTGTCTCTATAGGACGAGTGAATGAAGGACGCTTTGTCTCGAGATGAAGTCCAAATGATAAGTTCACGTCTAGATATTTGTGATCCCTGGCTCTCGCCCAATGACAGCCGAGATCCATGTGACTGCAAGGTTAGCAAACTAGATCATGAATGAATGAATGGATGAATGAATGAATGAATGAATGAATGAATGAATGAATGAACGAGGGGAGGTTTGTCGACGAGTGCGATCTGGGCGAGATTTTCAGAGCTTCGCCAGCTTTTGTCATAATCCGCTCAGGCTCCTCTCTTCTTATTCGCAGATATCCGAAGCTAAACCGACAATTCTTCTGAGAATGGACGTCCGATCCACTGGTCACCGTGGATCCAGAAAACAATCACAGATGTTCCTTCTTGTAGCTCATGTCGCCGGAGGGAACAGCTTTGCGTTTATATCGCCACCTGTTGCTCACAAGTTGTATTGCTATTCCATATTGACAAGACAAACGTAATTTACCGATATATGTATATATGTTTTATCGATAGATATCCTCATCAATATGGTGCTCTGATCGGGGAAAGCAACCGTAGAACAACGAAAAAAAAGTCTTCACCGAGCGCAGCTGCGTTTTGAGATGGAAGTACGATATCGCCTGCACACACACACACACACACACACACACACGCACACACACACACATGCGTGAACACACACCTGCCGTAAGTGAACAGGTGTTGCATAAAATCAGACACACACACACACACACAGTCTCAGTCTCAGTCCGCGCTTCATTAATTTCATGAGTTTGGTCAACTCCCCCGGCGGTGGAGAAGATTGTTCAGCATCGATTCGCGTGTAACATAAATAAAGTAAATAAATTCCAAATTGTTGCAAGGTGACATTTGGGTTCGGACGTGTGTGCGTTTTGGCCGCTCGGTCGGATTCAGGATATTTATGCCGTTTTTTTTTGGAGACCCCGTCCACGACGTGAAGCCACCCAGGATTTTTTATTTTTTTTTCTCTCGTCCTTAAAACATATTCAACCACGTAATCTGTCCCCGAGACGTTAAATAAATAAATAAAAAAATAAATAAATAAAACGGCACCCAATAAAAGCTCTCCGGAACCAGCCGGCGGTAAACAGTGTCTGTCGTTATCCATTCGTACAGATCCGGTGTTTGAGCCCAGAGAGCCGCCGTGGCAGCGTTAGAAGCCGAGTCAGGGGAGGCGCTGGTGTGCGGCCAGACATTACTTATGCTCTGATAATTTGATTAGACTCACTCCAGGCAGCGTGTTGCGCCGCGGTCCCAGGCTCAGGATATATCAAATAAATAATTGCAATTGACGGGCCGTCCATATGTCACTGCGGAGGGGTTTGGTGTCGGAGCTGGAATATCGCGTTTTTGTAGTTTCCGCCAGTTATTCCAGCAGTTCCGGGCCTCACGCTGACTTTCAAGCTCGCTTCTTTTTCTGCGGATAAAAATAAATAAAAGCAAACAATGAGCAGGAAGCGGCGAACACGCGATGCATTTCACGGAACAGTCGCCCCTTCTTTGCCGTTCCGAGAACCTTCTTCAACAACGGGGGTGTTTTTTTTTTTTTCCCGTGTATTCGGACTGCAGAAGAACCAGGAACCTCGGGAGAATCATCTAAGCTCCAGCTCCAGGTCTTGGTGGAACTCCCAAGCCACGCCGAAGAGGTCCACGCCCTTCTGGCCTGCTGCTCCTCAGAGGGGTTTCTAGGGCTCGCAGAGGAGCATCAACAAAATAAGTGTGGAGTTAGCTGAAGGCTAATGAGGTTCTTCAAAATGGACCTACAACCCATCTGATGGTCCATGGTTGTCATTCCATGAACGCTGTCGATCTCCATGTTGTCCTTGTTGGCTTCCTCTTCTTCTTCGGTGGTTTGTTTTGGAGTCCGGAGCTGAAGGTGCGCATCACCGGCTGTCAGAATTCAAAATCTAAAAATATCCCCTGGAAGAGTTTCGGATTCCTGGATCCGAACTCAAGCTGCTTCTCCGTGTTGTGGGATTTCTTCTGAGGCTTCTTGAAGAAAGTCGGTGAACAACAGAGAACGGTCAGAAGGCTCTTTGGATGTTTACTTTGACGCCCCGAAAGATACAAGTCATGCAGAGCACAGAGTCGACCGCAGGAGAGTCCAAAACAAAAACACAAAGCGGGCCGGGAACCCGGGTGGAACGGTGAGGCTGCGGGGAGTGGAGATCAAGAAGGTGGAGGATTTCAGGTACTTAGAGTCAACAGTCCAGAGCAACGGAGACTGTGGAGAAGAAGTGAAGAGACGGGTCCAAGCAGGTTGGAACGGGTGGAGAAAAGTGTCACGGGTTCTATGAGATAGAAGAACATCAGCCAGAAGGAAAGGAGGAGACAGTGGAGAGAGCAGAGATGATGGATGGGTTGGAGAAAAGACAGGAGGCAGAGATGAAGATGTGGAGGTTCTCTTTGGGAGTGACCAGGATGGAGAGGATCAGGAATGACATGGTAGATGTTTTGGAGAGAAGGTCAGAGATGGTTGGGTCATGTAGTGAAGATATTGGTAGCCGGATGCTGGAATTGGAGGTCTAGATGAAGACCAGAGAGAAGATGTATGGAGGTCGTGAGAGAGGAGGATCCAGAGAAGAGGCTTAGATGGAGAAGGTGGATTCACTTTGACCCCCGAAGAGAAAAAAGAAAGCAGAAGAAGAGAGGAGGTGCCAGGAGGAGGTCAGCGTCCTTTAGGAGGTGTGCTTGTGTGATTACTTGCTTTTACGCATGAAATGGAGAAGAACTCATTGTTTGGAAGACAGAAAGCTGGCTAGCATCGGACATCTTGTTCAGCGAGGCTGAACTCATGCTAGGACAGCAAAGACGCGGCTTCAGATAATCAGCGCGGCTTCAGTCAGAACAACAACGTTTCAGAGAGACATCAAATATTTTCAAGCCACCGATCAACTCAGGCGAACACGCGGTGTCTTTCGTGGCGGCGCCGCGTTCGGCGTCGTCCGTGCTGACGGTAAAAGAAAAAAAAAAAAAAAAAATGAACAGGGCTGCAGTTAATTTTAATAATTCCACCTGTGTTTACCCTGTTATGACGCCTGGAACTGGCAGTTGTAAAAAGGTCCAGTAGCCACGCCGGTAATCGTTGTAATCAAATCACAATTTACAATAAACGTCAAATCCAAACCCGGCGCTTTAAATCAAGGTTATCACCGTTCATTAAAGTTCACCCCTGAGTGGAGGTCCCTGCCGCCGTAACGGGGTTTATTCCCGCCGCGCTTTGTTCCGCTCGTTCATCCGTCGCCTGACATTAGCACACCGACGCCCCCGGTGGCAGGAAACGGTACTGCGAGAATAGATGTGAGGACGTGTTTTTGGTTCTCCAGCATCAAAAAACCAGCGTGAAGAGTAAGATTGGTTTGAAAACGTGTCGGTAATGAGCGGTTAGCGCTTCCACCTCACAGCAAGAAGGTCCCCGGTTGGATGCCCACGGGGGGGGGGGGGGGGTTTGCCTGTTTGCGTCCCCATGTTCCCCCCGTTTCGGGCGGGGG
>CAAKHD010031375.1:73234-84368 GCA_901007705.1 Fistularia tabacaria
GCCCTCCCCGCCCAAGGAAGAGGGCCCCGGTTGGGGGGGGGGGGGGGGGGGGGGCTTTGCCTGTTTGCGTCTCCATGTTCTCGCCGTGTCTGCGTCGGGGTTCCTCAGGGTTCTCCGGGTTCATGAGAGAGTGAATAGTGACGAATGGCTGCACGCCTAAAAGACACAAGCGTGAGAGGGTGAATGGTTTTATTTCTGTATTTATGAATAAATGGTTGAATGTGTAAAAGGCCAAAGCGTGAGAGGGTGAATGGTTGCGTTTCTTAACATGACAAATAAAATGGTCCAATGCCTTGATGATCTTCAGGTGGATGATGGTAGGTTTATATGATGAATGGTTGAACACAATGTGAGTGAGAGAGTGAATAGTGACGAATATATGACGAATGAACGGCTGAATGTCTAAAAGACCAACGAGAGAGAGGGTGAAGGGTTGTATTTCTCCACATATGAATGCATGGTTTGACATCTGTGCGGCCTGAGAGTGAAAAATGTCTCTATCAGAAGAGTGAACGAGAGAGTGAATGGTTGAATGTCGTGAGAGGGTGAATGATTGTGTTTCTCTTTATATGAATACATGGTTGAATGCCTTTATGAGCTGAGGGTGTGATTGCATGTCTCTATATGAAGAGTGAATGGTTCAACATCTCCACTGGAGGGTGAATAATTGTAGGTCTATGTGGACGTTTGAACGTCTGAACACAATGTGAGTCGGAGAGTGAACGGTGACCAATATATAACTAATGAATGTCTGTATGTCTAAAAGAGCAAAGAGTGAGAGGGTGAATGGTTGCATGTCTGTGTATGACGAGTGAATGGTTGAATGTCTCCAAACCCTTCCCCGACTGCAGGACCGGCGTCGAAGACGACAAACAAATGGATGATAAATCTGCAAACCGGAGCGTCTTGAAAGCGGTGTCGTTTAAAACGGGGGGTTTAATCCCCAATCTGGTGCAAATGCCTGGGGTTTTTTACAAATAAAAAAAAAACAAAACAAATTAAGGGGCCGTTCCCCGAAAGACACCTGTCGGAATAAAACCTTCCAGAGAGATTTTTTTTTTTTCCCCCAGAACAAAGATATGAGAGATATGAAGGCGTCTGAGGAGATTTCGCCGAGGAAAGGGTGCAAGCCTTTAAGCCCGACAACACCTGTGATGTGCAATCCATCAGACATCAGCGCGTCAGGAAGCGTCGCTCAGCAGCCGCGGATAAAAGGGCTCCGGGTTCCTCCGGCAAAGCTCTCCTCTTGTTGTCAAGCTTCACGACATGTGGCTTCTTTTAAAACGTCCCGCACTGAAAGGGAGCCTCACGCGGGCGCTTCCGAACGACCTTTTTCGCCGAGGCCTCCGAGTTCGGAAAATAGAAACTTTTGGGTCCAAAGCTTGGGCTGCCTGCTGCAAAATAAACGCCGGGCTCATTTAATAAAAAAAAATAAATTAAAAAAAAAAGCGAAACGCGGCGCTGCAAAGCCTTTAGATTTGTTTTCATTTATTTCTTTTAAATAATAAATAAAATGCTGGGGTTTTTTTCCCGGACGAAAATTCCATCTGCCGGGGGAGAAAAAAAGAAATGGCGACGTTACAAAGTGGCCAATGTTCCGGCTGTGAGAAGCGGCAGCAGATGGGGATTCGCGGACGCTGTCAAGTCAATCTTGTGTTTGAACGGTGGAGGCAAAATAGTTCAAAACGATATATATATATATATTTTTTTTTTCTTTTTTTTATTATTTCTTTTTTATTTTTTCAATTTTCAGAATATCTTTTTTTTCCCCCCCATGGTTTTAACTTAATTTAAACACGCGAGGCTGTTTTTCCGACAAATCAACACAGCCTACCAACGCAAGGTGGCGGCGCGGTGGTTCGCGCTTGGACGAGAAAGTCCCCGGTGCGATTCCTCCTCGAGTGTCCACGTTCTCCCCGTGTCTGCGTGGGGTTCCCCACGTTCTCCGGGTTCCTCCGGGATTGGAGACATCCATTGGAGACACGACAAGGTGCAGACGTGTGAATGACAGGGTGATGATTGTATGTCTCGGTATGACGTGTGAATGAAAGGGTGAATGGTTGGACGTCTCTATGTAAAGTGTGAATGAGAGAATGAATGGTTGCATGCCTGCATGACGTGTGAATGACTGAGTGAATGTCCCTATATGATGTGGAAATGAGAGGGTGAATGGTTGGACGTCTCTATGTAAAGTGTAGAATGGTTGTTTGCCTGCATGACGTGAATGACTGAGTGAATGTCCCTATATGACGTGGAAATGAGAGGGTGAATGGTCGGATGTCCCTATTTAACATGTGACTGAGAGAGTGAATGTCTCATTATGACATAAGAGTGACTGGTTTTATCTCTCTACATAACGTATGATGAGAAAGTGAATTTAGTGGCCTAAATGAGCGAGTGAATGGTCATAGTGTTTCCCGACGTTTGGATGAGAGGGTGAATAGTTGAATATCTCCATATAATGTGAATGAGTGAAGGTTTTACGTCTATTTATGACATATGATGACAGAGTGAACAGTTGTATGTCCCTGCATAACGTGAAAAGAGTGACTTGTTGCACGTCTATAAAACATGGAGCCTAAATGAGAGGGTGAATAGTGTCTGTCTCTGTCTCACATGTGAATGACGGAGTGAATTGTTCTGAACAACGTGTAGCCTCGATGAGAGAGTGAATCGTCGTACTGTCTCTGGACATGAATGTGTGAATGAGAGAATGAATGCTTGTGGGTCTACATGACGTGTGAATCTCTCTATATGACATGGAAATGAGAGGGTGAATGGTTGAACGCCTCTATATAATATGTGGGTGAGAGGGTGAATTGTTGTACGTCTCTATTTTACGTGGACGAGAGAGCGAATGTGTCGCATGAATGAGAGCGTGAACGGTCGTACTGTGTGTCTCGATGTGACGTGTGAATGAAAGGGTGAATGGTTGCGCGTCTGCATAACATTTGCATGAGTGAGTGAATGATGTAGAACATGTGAATGACACAGTGAATTGTTGTACGTCCACAAAACCTGTGGATGAGAGGGTGAATGATTGCATTTCTTAAAACGTGGCCCAGCGATCGACCGCCGAGCAGTCCAGGGCGAAGCCCCATCTCTCGCCTTATGAATGAATGAATGAATGAATGAATGAATGAATGAAGGGACAACGTGGATCCCTGTACGTTCAATGTGAACCATTTCCAGGGATTCGGTTCACGTGCACTTTCTGAACAAACCGTCTCAAACATAGATAGGTAGAATAACAGACTGGTTGGTTTTATTTTGGTCAAAGTTCTTCAATCATGTACATGATTTCACAAAACCAAATTAATTTTTCCAAAAAAGGAATAAAGGAATATAAGCACAGTTTATACGTGCTATCCTAAGACAAACACAACACTGAATCAGCCATTAGTTTACACAAACTGGCAATTTCAGGCCAGTAAAACACAATTACTTTCACAAACAAAAGAACGTTCAAGTTTTCCATGTGATTTTGATCATCAGTAACACACTCGTGCTTTAGGTTTCTTTTCAACAATTATAAAGAAGGACTTGATTTCAGTTCATTTCACAGCGATGGCTGAGACACATCTTTGTTTTACATTTGTTCTTCCTTTAGAGTTTTCAAAATCAATTAAACCCCCGTAGATTATAATTCACAACTCGTAGTTTAAACATATTTTTTCTGCCTGTTTGAACCAAATTATTTTAAACTCTATGACGTATCTCTAATATTTCAATACATACAAAATCCTTCAATGGAAGAGATTTTGTCTGTATAAACAGATCATTAGTTGGTTGACAGAGCCTTACTTTGTTCGCTATTCTAATAACCTTTTTTTTTTTTAGCATTTTGAATAGAGACTCAATGCAGACTCTCCCTGCGTTCCCCCGTATCTCCGCACGGTTTGAGAAATATGGCAATTTCTAACATCATGGTGAAAATGGTAAATCAATAAAAGAAAATCGTATCTGTGCGTCAGATTTCACCCGCTAATTCGACGTCGACGGCGGGCCGGAGCGTCCCTGCCTGCGTGACCGCGGCGTCGCACAATTCAAGGCCTCTCTTCGTATCGTTCCAACATGCGGGCTCGGATCAATAATTGAGGAAGAGAGTGAGGAGGAATCGCCAGCGGCCCGGCTCTTCGGAGGGAAATCTGGACGCTCTTTCGTCTTTGTTTGGATACAAATGTTTCGTCACCTGCGAGCAGCTTCGGCGGTCAGCGCGTGGAAACGGGAAGTGTTTTGGCGCCGTAGAAAAACAAACAGCGAGCAACGCCGTCAGCCTTTCGTCCGCTTTCATATCGTTTATGCTGAACAGAATGTGATTTTAAATGCAGGCCAGAACAACTTCTCCGGAAAGGTTTGCCTTCCAGGACATTTGCAAGGAGAGAAGAAAAGTTTTTGGAAAAACAAAAAAGGAGAATATCTCCCAAACGGCCTTTTAATTAATGCATGAATTGGTAATTTATTCTTCAGAGAATTGGAACAATTTATACCTTTTAGCCAAAAAGTAGATGAATATTTATATGTGGGAGAAACGTTCCCCTCGTTCCTGCGTGAGGTTCCTCCGGGTTCTCCGGGTTCAGTCCAATCACGTGCAGGGGGTTCACTGGAGCACGTGAACGAGTGAACGGTCGCAGGTCTCTGTGTGACGTAAATGAGAGGATGAATGGTTCGATGTCTCTGAATGGTTGTGTTTGCATGACCTGTGAACGAGTGAGTGAATGGTTGTCTATGAGATGTGTGGATGAAAGGGTGAATGGTTTTATATCACTGCATGTGGACCTGTGATTGACTGGTCCAGGAAGCGGTTTAATAACGAATGATAATATAATATAATATAATATAATATAATATAATATAATATAATATAATATAATATAATATAATATAATATAATATAATATAATATAATATAATATAATATAATATAATATAATATAATATAATATAATATAATATAATATAATATAATATAATATAATATAATATAATATAATATAATATAATATAATATACATATATTTTTTTATTATTATCATTATTTTTACATGCATAAATAATATAATATATATATTTTTTTGGACAGGAATCTCCATGGACCATGATGTTTGCAGATGACATTGTGATCTATAGTGAGAGCAGGGAACGGGTGGAGGAACATCTTGAGAGGTGGAGGTTTGCTCTGGAAAGGAGAGGAATGAAGGTCAGTCACAGCAAGACAGAATATATGTGTGTGAATGAGAGGAACCCGGGTGGAACGGTGAGGCTACAGGGAGTGGAGATCAAGAAGATGGGGAGAATTTCAGGTACTTAAGAGTCAACAGTCAAGAGCAATGGAGACTGTGGAGAAGAAGTGAAGAAACAGGTTCAAGCAGGTTGGAATGGGTGGAGAAAAGTGTCAGGGGTTCTATGAGATAGAAGAACATCAGCTAGAAGGAAAGGAAAGGCGGAGGAGACAGTGGAGAGAGCAGAGATGATGGATGGTTTGGAGAAAAGACAGGAGGCAGAGATGAAGATGTGGAGGTTCTCTTTGGGAGTGACCAGGATGGAGAGGATCAGGAATGAGTCCATCAGAGGGACGGCAAATGTTAGATGTTCTGGAGAGAAGGTCAGAGATGGTTGGCTCATGGACAGAGGAGGGAGAGTGAATATATTGGTCGACAGATGCTGGATTTGGAGGTCTAGATGAAGACCAGAGAGAAGATGTATGGAGGTCGTGAGAGAAGATATGAAGGTAGTTGGTGTGAGAGAGGAGGATCCAGAGAACAGGCTTCGATGGAGAAGGTTGGTTTGCTGAGGGGAAAAACCCAAAGAAAAAGACGATAATATACATCATATATATTATATTCTTATGTATATTTTATATCTGTTTATTATATGTTTATATACATATCCACACATATACTGCATATACTGTATATATTGTATATTTTATATTTATAAATATATTATATTTCTTATATCTATATTTTACAAATATATTTATTTATGTGTGTTTTTTTTTCTCTCTGCCTCTGTAAGTCTGTAGAAACTAGAAGTGGGGAAAGTCAACATGTCATTTTCCCGACTGATACGGATCTGCTCTGAAACGACACACACTCACAAACACACACTCACACACACTCACTCACACTCTCACACACACACACACACACACACACACACACACACTCTCGCACACACAATCACATGCACGCCGGAGAAATGTCACCTTGCTCATTGACGTGAAAGTCCTTCCCGTGGGTTCATCTTTATAACTTTGAAAATGACAGTGTCGCACCGTGGGGTATCACAAGAGCACAGCCGAGATGTCGGGCGTAACATCTCTGACGGACGGACGGACGGACGAACAGGTGTACTCCATGTCAGCCGGTTCATCTGAGGAGAGTGAATCAGAGAGAGCCGGCACACCGAGTGTCGACGGAGCCATCAGAGGCTTCGAAAAACGGCCAAATAAAAAGAGTTACGCAATCGCCGGGGGGGTCTTGGGGGGGGGGGGGGGGGGTCACGGCAGGCCAGTTTTTACACATCATTCAAAAGCACCACCGCGGTCTTTCTTTTTATGCTGGCGTGAATCATGACGTTGCATATTTGCACACCGGCGCGCCATTCCAGTGCGACTCGTAATGTCTTTATGTGCTCCAGTGTTTAAACAGGAAAAAGAAATCATATATACGGACATATATTCATATATATTATATCTCTATCAGTGTAGTACGTGTGAATGAGAGGCTGAATGGTCGTATTTTTCTCTATGACGTGTGAATGAGAGGCTGAATGTCTCTAGATGTGGCCTTGTGATTGACTGTTGGTCGGTGCAGCAGTGGCGTGCAGTCAGGGGAGGCGGGGGAGGCCGTGCCTCACTCGCCCATCTCGGAAAGAAAACAAATGTCAAATGAAAAAAAGAATTAAATGGTTGTATTCATCGCTGATTTGCACGATAAAGGTATTTTTCACTTCACCAGTTTTAGATTGTTTTTTTATTTAAAATCGCCGGATTTTCACGTTGACTGTTCGAATACAGAGAAGACGTGCGGTGAGGCGGCGGACCGTCGAGCCTCAACGTAGATTGTGCGAAGACGGCTGACTGCCGGCATGCTCTGCACGAACACCGTACTGCTGTCTCTCTGCATGTCGCTTTCAAAACAGATAGATAGAAAGATAGATCGGTT
Source organism: Fistularia tabacaria (assembly GCA_901007705.1). NCBI lineage: Eukaryota > Metazoa > Chordata > Actinopteri > Syngnathiformes > Fistulariidae > Fistularia > Fistularia tabacaria. The sequence continues at coordinate 80,404 of CAAKHD010031375.1, forward strand.
TTATTTTGCTGAAAGTTCTTCAATTTTGTACATAATTCCACAAAACTAAATCTATTTAACCAAAAAAGGAATAGAGGAATATTAGCATAGCTTATATATGCTTATCCTAATACAAACACAACACTGAATCAGCCATTAGTTTACACAAACTGGCAATTTCAGGCCAGTAAAACACAATTACTTTCACGAACAAAAGAACGTTCAAGTTGTGATTCAATGTGATTTTGATCATCAGTAACACACTCGCGCTTGAGGTTTATTTTCAACAATAATAAAGAAGGACTTGACGTCAGCTCATAGCTTCTTTTCACAGCGATGACTTAGACACATCTTTGTTTTACGTTTGTTCTTACTTTAGAGTGTTCAGCACTTTCGCTCGGCGAACTGCATTTCCAATGGACAATGTTTTTTTTGTCAACAGCTGTGTGCGTGTTTGTAGTTTCTTGTGCTGAACGATCACAAAAGGGCTGCGTATAGCATAGATAATGAATGAATGACTCCGGACTCCATCTTTGTTCTTCAGCTGTGTACTTTTATTTGAAAAAAATAAAATCTTGCAACGTGCAACTCTACGCTTTGCTCCGTCCAGAAGCGCCCACGCTGCCAATCAGAGGCATAAAATCAAGCAGTATTGTTCGAGGAAACGCAGGGTTCGCTCGCTTGGTTATATTCTCCAGCGACGAGGAGATCCAGTGGACTTTCCAGAAGCGCAATCAGCAAAACACGTTCTGTCAACGCCGGCAGATTTCTTCCTCACGGCCACCAACTCCATCCTGTGTGTCCTGGAAGAAGAAAACTCTGGGAAAAAAGAAAAAAACAAAACAAAAAAAAAACTGGCATTTGAAAAACAGCCCCAGCTTTATAAATCATAGAACAAAAAAGCCACACAAATCCAGCCTATCGTTTGGGTCGGGTTTGTGTGTGTGTGTGTGTGTGTGGGGGGGGGGGGGTTCTGCTTCTGTCTCCACACCTTGACAGTAATGAAACATAAATAACAGCAGATATATTGCCTCAGCGGTGCGGGACAAAATTATTTTTCTTTTCCGCGGCAGGTCTTACGTTTTCTCCCGCCTATCTTCGCCGTGCGGCGGAAGCTGGCCATAATGACGATAATAATTCACTGCGAGGCGAAAGGCTGTAAATAAAAATGCGAAATTATGATTTTTTTTTTTTTTTTTTCCCAACTAAACCATGCGTTCTGACTGCCGTTATTTTATTGCTGGTATTTTTTGGGTTGTTGTTTTTTTTTTTTTTTAAGTGATGCCCGGATAGACCCGAAGAAACCGTCTCAGACCTCGGAATGGGCCGGCGCCACGGAACATGTCTATCCTCCTGATAGATAGTGTACAACTGCTGCGCCCCAAAATATGGCTCCTCTTTAGCTTGTATCTCCGGGGCAGTAGCTCTGCGTCCCGCTCTTATCTTATCACATTGAGCATACCGGTGGCGGCGGCGCCGCAGGAGTCACCTTGGTGCTATGAAAGATGAAAACGCTCTTCTGGAGAGACCTGTCACGGCGTGGAAGCGTGCGCTCGTAGCGCTGAGCTGGTCCGGACGGCTCGCGACCGTAAGGCTGCGCTCTCGGGCAGAGAAGGGGCTCATTGCTTCTTCTTCTTCTTTTCCTTTGGGCTGCTCCTTTCAGCAGATCATCTCGCTCCAGGTAGCCCTCTCCTCTGCATCCTCCTGCCCAGACGGTCACCCTCCATCCTCTGTCCATGTCCAAACCGCGGTCTGAATTTATCTGCAGGACATCCGACATGTGCCTCTGATGGACCCTCTCCTTCCTCCTCTACTCCACTTCTTCACCTCTGCCGCCTCCAGCTCTGCCTCCTGTTTTCTCCTGGCTTCTCGCTCCTCCACCTTCCGCCCGACCTCTTTCTCCGCCCGTTCCGTCCTGCCTGCACACATTTCTCCACCTCTTCTCCGGCCTCTCCGTCGCTCTGGACTGTTGACCCGCGGTGCTTACAATCCCCCCGCCTTCTTGATCTCCTGTCCCTGTAGCCTCAGCGTTCCACCGGGGCTCCTCTCATTCACACACATGTATTCTGTCTTGCTCTGGCCATCCTTCATCCCTCTCCTTTCCAGGGCATTCCTCCATCTCCACCTCCACCTCCCTGGATTCCCCTCCATCCTGCACATTTATTCATGTTGGCAATGTACCATTTTTTAAATCCGCCAGCATGCTGTTGGATCCCATTGAAAGGGACACGCTAGTTCAGCTAGGAAAACGATAAATTAAAATACTGCCTTTGTGATATTTAATACTCGGCCTGACAACGAGCCCTTCCCCTGCCCGCGGTCGCCGACCGGCGGCTCGGTTTTTCGGAAACACCGGCTCATCGGGCTACCTCAGCCCCGTCCCTCCATCCTCACCCTGCCGCGAGCAGGAATGAAATGTCTCGTCCAAACGCGTCCCAGACATGCCAGGAAACGCGGCTTCCAGCTCGCCGGCGGGCCAGCAGGGGCGGCGGCGAGCCAGGATTATCGATGTCTGCGCGGCCCTGCGCCTGATCCCGGGGAGGAGAAACTCGAGGGGACCGTGGGCTAGCGACCCCTTGCTAGCTAGCTCAAGAGCGTAGGCGGTACCTTTAATATGACGGATGTATGAGTAAGCTAGCCGTGGACTGTCCAAAGTGGCTGGTGCAGAGTACCAATACTACACAATCTCGAAGTACATTTTCAGCGGTTGAAGTACTGGTACGACTTCTACCTCAGCCCTCAGGCAACGTCAGATGCAGTGAATTATTCAACCCCGTGGTTGGGATAAAAAAACCTGCGTCTGATCACAATATATCATTAGATTTCTAAATATTTCACTGCTTTTTCTGTTCAAGTTGTTTTGCCTCGGCTCGTATCATTGCATCTGGGAGCGTCAGGGTGTTGCAGATACGTACCCCGAGTTGCTCCCGGCGGCCTGGAAAGGGCCTTGCGTGAATGAGTGAATGTCATCCGGAGCCCCTTTTCTAAACTGCAAAGCACGAACAGGGATGAGAAATCCGCTCTTGAAGCCATAAGTTTCAGTGTGGGACTTTTCGATGAATAAAAAGCAATTATAAATGACTCCTGTCAGCAAATATCCAACAGTGAGAAGTCACAAAATAAAAAAAATAAAAAAAAGAAGAAGCGAAGTTTTCACATGAGCGGACTCATTTTCCTGGCGCTCTGGGTCCCCCCCCCGCTCTTGTCTAATTGAAGTATCCAGCCGGGGGGACGTGCCATTTCTACCCACATGACAAAGTGGCTTCTATCAGCGCCGTGAAGTTACTAATGCGCCGCCACTCCATTAAATAAACAACGGAAAATTACGTCTTTCGATTGTTATTGAGGAAATGGATTCCGGCCATGTTTCGCTATCTTTAATGATCGTTAGCTGGTATTTATTAGTGTTCGCCGTGCAGAAAGCCGGCAGTCACTTATTAAGTCTTTGATGCAATGGAGAGGGGCGAGGAAAGGGCTGAGGAGGGGGTGATTACATCTGTTTTATTGTTAGTTTTTTTTTTTTGTAGTCTTTTTTTTTTTTTCATCCCCAGTTAATTAACCAAATAAATCTTGCAGTCACTTTGCGCCGCAGAACGTCGAAGCCCTCGCGTTCATGTGCATCGCCACGCTCTCTGGCTTATGATGCCTTTCCCGCCGCACAGGGTTGGTCTGTTTCTGCACATTATCATTTCTAAGCAGAGTGAAGCCTTTCAGAAATGCAAACCGATCTCAGCCTTGATGGATATGCCGTTTTTTTTTTAAAATTTGTTTTTTGAAGTGCAGGGGACTTTGTCTCCGCCGTCCTTGGTGCGTCGCCGCATTCGTTCGCTTCTTGCGAGATAAAGCCTCGCCTGAGCTCCCGGTCTCGCTCGGGCCCCGCGCGAGGCCGCCGGTCGATGTCCCCGACAGTGATACATGTCACGGACACTTCAGCTGCTGATGGGAATAATTAAGGAAAAGCGAGGGGGAGATCGGAAGAGCACACG
>CAAKHD010031375.1:87796-121082 GCA_901007705.1 Fistularia tabacaria
CACTGCCCCCCCCCACCCCACGAGCGGCTCCACACGCAGGAAACAGGCGCGGGGTGCTGGGATCTGCGGGAAGGGGGAAAAATATAAAATTGAGGGGGCCCCCCCCCCCCCCCCCCCGTGCCGACCGCGCAAAGCTCCCATTGTGAACGCGTGAATGTGACGACGTCGTTCGAACCTCCCGGGCAAGAAGCAGCGACCCGAGCCTCCGCCGCGTGTCATTGCGCGGCGGCCATCGCCGTGGAAACGGGGAGTTATCGACGCGTTTGGAAGAGCGTCGGTGTTTCCGAGCCCACGGAAATCAGCGGCTCTGTGCTGCGCGCTCAGGAAATGCACATATTTAATAATAGGCCGTTTTTTCTTTCTATTTCTATTTTCATACATATACTCATAAACTGTGCTCCCAGCCAGTGTGTTGCCTGCAGCGTTCACACACACACACACACACACACACACACACACACACAAACACACACACACGTATGAATACATGCGGCGCAATTTGATGCGCTACGTGTTAATCATTTGCGACATTTACATTTTGCGTGAACCCAATAAATGCACTTGATAGAATTCTCATTGAAAACGTGCGGCGCTTCTTATTCGATTTCGAGGTTGGGTGAGGCGGCTGCTGCTTCTGCCTCACAGCGAGAAGGTCCCGGCTTCAATTCTGGCCTTCCTGTGTGGCGTCTCCACGTCTTCCACCGCGTCCGTGGGGTTCCTCGGGGTTCCCCGGGTTCCTCCCACGAGGAGGTTCGCCGGTGACGTGTGAATGAGAGGGTGAATGGTTGTGTGTCTGAATAAGCCCCGCCTCTCGCCCAATGACAGCTGGGATTAGCTTATGGATTAGTTTAAGCGTTATGGATAACGCACGGTTGAATACAGTGAAAGATTAATTTCGTTTATGTGCGACGTCCCCGTCGGAGGCGAACCGTGATGGCGCCCCGGCTCCCGCCGTCTCAAAAACCTCCTTCACGCTGGTCCGTGCGTTTGTTCCTTCTCCGGGCGTGACCTCCGTCTCCAGCGGCGACGCTTTCAGAGGCAGCGCCGGCAGCACGTCCCTGGAAATTGTATCTCGGCGGGGGGGAACGCAAACGCGAGGCTCCGCGTTTGTTTCCAAATGCCGCGTTAAATCAACCGCCGCCGCCGTGATTACCGCCTTGTTTAAATATGGAAACCGGCGGTTTTGATGTCTCCTTCGGGCTCCTCTTCCTTCTCGTGGGGCATCAAAGGGGGTGTTTTTCACGCTGTGATTGCGGTCGGACCGACGCCGGGTCGGCCCTCCCTCCCCTCCCTCGCGCATCAAACGCCGTTGTTCCTCATTTCCTTTTTCTTTTCCCGTCGCTCGGCCGATTCGTAAATGAACAAATCCGCGTCGCCCGTCGCGAAGATGCGCGGCCGTCCGGGACGTATTTCCCCCGCGTGGACGCGAGGATTGGTGAGATCGTCGCTGTCCTTCCGGATTGTTCCGTAAACCTTCCTCGCAAATGACGAGACCTACCTGTATCAACAAAAATGGTGAATAGGGGAGGTGTAGTTCGACCCGTCCGCCCGCCAGGTTTCTTTTTCCGGCAACGGTGTTCCGCGGCTTCGTCCTCTCAGGTCGGTGTCGTCCCACGGAGAGGAAAAGCGAGGAAGAACCGAGGCCGTCCGCCCGGCCGGCATCGATCGCTTGTTTATTTTTGTTTGCGTCGATGTCCCCGCGGGGGTTGAGGGTTGCGGGAGCGGAGGCCGCGAGGCCTCGGCCGGTCGCCTCGCCATCGGAGAAAACAAAGGGAGAGCGAAGGGAGAGCTCGTGCTTTCGAATAACTGGAGAAACAAGGAAAACAAATGCAGCCGTCCTGCCTTTGTGCTTCCTGCATTGTTGGTTTTGTTCGACTCGCAAACAATCAGGTTCATTTGAAAAGCCGTTTGGTCGGAACAAAAGAAACCCCTTCCTCCGTCGGAGCCGTTTGTTTGATTACCGCCTCGGAATCTCCCCCGCTCTGCCGTCCCAGACCATAATGCAACCATAGTGCTCTTTGCCAGAGACTTAAGAGCCGTCGCGGGATTTCCTGCGTTTTGACTCCGGTGTGATCTGGCCGGTGGTCCAGTCCGGAAAGAATTTCTGGACTGGACCACCGAGCCAACTGGAACCTATAATCTCGGTTTGGGCTCGAATCCGATCCGATCCCGATGATTATCGTGCCGAAAAACCCTTCGAAACCCTTCCATTTATCCCAAAATGGAAAATGGCTGCCGGACTTTAAGAAGCAGCCTCAAGCTCCGCTTCCGAAAGCTGTGAATCCCATCATTGGATGCAGCTTCATGGGCGACCTGGTGCCCTCCAGTCCCTGACAACTGGGACTGATGTGGAGATGGTACCATCCTGGAAGTACCTGGGCGGGAGTTCTGGACACTGACAAGGGCTTCTTCCGGAGGCTCGGTTCTTTCAACGTACGCGACCGGATGTTCCATATGTTCTCGCGGTCTGGCCTTGAGAGCGCCGGCGTCCTCCGAGGCGACGGATGCCAACAGACCGAACGCGCTCATCACAAATGCCGAGTCTGTTGTCGGTTCCAAGCTCGTCACCCCGGAGGAGGAGCTTGATGATTGAATGCTGGCAAAACTGCTCGCGATTGTGGAAAAGCTTCCGGCAGCTCGACAGAACAACCCCGAGAGCGGCTTCAGCGACAGACTGGTACGACCGAACGGAGGCTGCGCGGAAACGCTTCCCGCCCAGGAGCCATCGGACCGAACCATTCTGAGTTTGAGTTTGATCTCCCGCGCTCCATCTTTCTCATCTAGACACAAAATGCTCATTTTAACCAGAACCAACCCTTTTTTTTTTTCTCTCAGATTTTAAAGCTAACAAATACTTACGAACATGTAAGTCTCCCGCAGAAGCGATCACCAATCCCCGAGTTTCACGTGGGAATAATTAATCTCCTTAGGAGCGCTGATCTGGGCGTGTTTTCGGAGGCCGGCTGAGGTCGGGGGCCGTGACAGCGGATAAGCCCGCGACATGGATCAGCGCTCGAATAATGAGCCTGAAAGTCAAAGGTTAACCTCGGTTGGGGTCCTAATGAGGGTCGAAACGGTCGGCGGGGAAAATGTATCCCGCGTTTCCACTCGCTTCTGCTCGAATGCGTCTCCTGGAGGCAGGAAAATGTAATCGTGACGCAATGCGACAAAGGGGGGCGTGAGGTCTCATCGCAGACGCGATCCAGTCAGGGGGTCGTCTGAGAGAAAACCCCCCTTTTTTTTTTTTTTTTTTAACTCCGTTTGACATCGTATTTTCGAAGAAGAATCCGGGGATTTGCCGGGCGCCGAAGGAGCCGCACCGCTCTGCTCGCGAGTCCAAGTTGATGATCGGAGAACACCGAGGGGAAACGCCCACGGTGAGACGAGCGGGAAGCTGCGCGACACCGACGGGGTTTTTACGGTAAAGACAGCAAACGGAAACCGAACCAACCCGACTCCTGCCGGGCGTTTATTCATACATTTCGCTGCTCTGAACCACGACCGGCTCGGTAGCCTCGACGCTCGCACCACACGACGCTCGACCCACTGCGATCCGGTCAACGTGCTCATGCAGTGACCTTAGACATTGACTCCGACTGGTGTTTTCGCTGCTTGCAGTCGAGGCTCCGGCCTGCGCCGGCATCTCCGGCAACCTTTTCCATCCCCGCGCCGGCCGCTCAAAGGCGGGAATTCGACGTTCATCTCGGTACGATGTGTTGTGATGTGTTTAGTCGCCGCTTTTGTTGAAGGACGCCTGCGCTGCCGATGATGCGAGGGCTTCCCGGCTGCGACGGCGTTTCGGTCGTCAGCGATGGCAGCGGCTCAGTCGGTAGACCGGGCGTACCTTCGAACGGAAAAGGCTGCGGACACGGAGAGTGTCCTCGAGCCTCCGGACGCCGCCGTCAGCGGAAAAAATCGCCTTTTTTAGCAACTGTTTGCTGATGTAACGGGTTTACGCGTGGCTGCACAGCCGCCCTCGCGTCGGAGAACCCCTGCAGATCGAGATTTAGATCTCGGATAACCGAAGCTTAGCTTTGTATTTCCGATCCGATCACATAAATACGAACATTTACACTGATTATTCTTCGATCCCCCCGGCCCCTTCCTGTGTGTCCTCGGGCGAGACGCCGGTTGCTCCCGACGGTATGGCTGGCTGCCTCGCAGCTCCGCCGCCGCCGCGCGAGTGTGTGAATGTAATCCAGTGTGAAGCCTCTTTTGAAAGCGCAAGGTGATGAAAGTGCGATTAAAGTGGAGACCATGTTTGAATTGCTTCAAAGTTCCTCCGCCGGCTTCACCGTATACATTTTCTGCACTTCGAAAATGAGCGTTGGACTCCTCGCTTCTGTGTGCGCGCGCCTTCCCGGTGACCGAGACGTACAAAATGTGTAACCTTCAGCCCGCGGAATCAAACTTCACATCGATCGGTGCGGCGCTGCCTGTGTTTTATCAAGTGTTCTTGACGGACCCGGAGCTGATCGAAGACGTAACCCATTCCGCAACCTTCAGCTGAGTCCGTGGCGGCGGCCGCCCAGGGTTGCGACGGGGCGTCGCTGCCAATCAATCCCCCCGCCCCACCCCACCACCACCACTAACACCCTCCTCGCCGCGAGTTCACGAGTCGAGGATCCTGATCGACTCCACCGTTCGAAGGGTTTTTTCGGGTTCTCGGTCACCGGCTGAAATCTCATTAATATGAAAGCTATCGATGCTCCGCTTGCAGAGTTCGCACCCAAAATCCGTTCTTGTCTTTTCATATGCATGAGGCAAACCCCGCAGGTCGGGCTGTTGGACTACAGTTCCAGCTCCTCCGTGTTTCTCGGATGCAAATCGCAACAAAAACACGGCTAAAAACAGGCTTTTCTGTGTTTGCGCATCCGCCCCGTGGTGTCCTTGCTGATTTACATCGCCATTGTTTGCGCGTGATGTAATTTTTTTTTTTTTTTTTTTTTTTCAGAAGGCTTGATCCCTGACAATAATGATGATGTTCCAGTGAACACGGCGAGGGCAGGAAACGACGGAGGACTTTTATTCGCCGCTTGAAAAGACTTGAGACTCTACTCGTAATCCAGAGGGCAGCGTCGGGGTGAGTGGTAATGAGAGCTCAGAGGCAGAAGGCTGGGCTCGCACGCTGAGACCGGCAGATAGCGAGCGGGCCGCGGCGGCGTGGGCGAGCTGAGTGGCACAAGGCGAGCGGGAAATCCTGAATGCAAGGAGACACTTAATTAGTTACAAGCGCACAATAACTCCAGCCGAGAGAGAGAGAGAGAATGAGCATCGTTTAGCTCACAATCTGGCGAGAAGCGGAGGTTGAACGCAGGAAGGAGCGCGGAAGCTGTCGATCGGCGGGTGGGTGGTGGTTGAAACGGGGGGGCAAGGTACGGCGCCGCCCACGCGACACGTAGCCTAGCTCAGGACTCCAAACCGGAGACAAGGAGACTCGGAAAGGGAAGGAAAAGGAACAAGCAGGAGAGGCCGGAGTCGACCAACCCGAATCTTCATATTTCATTCCTGGTCTCGGCCGAAGCCAGGATGAGGAGCCTCTCGCACAGGTTAGCCGTCGGTCCACTGCCGCTTTCCCTCCGTAGGAGCTTCTCGCACTTCCTGGAACCTTTTCAGGAACTGGGCCATTTCTTGTTGCATTGGGACGGCGCAGGAACCATCTTATCGCCGACTCGGAGGCACAGTCCTTTCATGGTACCATGTGACGTAGGTGCTTGCTGATTGGTGGAACTCATTAGCTTCCAAGCAGCAGGGATTTCCAGGGCTCGCAGAGAATGGTCAACATTTCAGAGCAAAATAAGGTCCGGAGTTAGCGAACGGCTAACGGGTCTCTTCACAATAGCGAAGCAGTGCAGGGAGAAGATAAAAACATAAAGGGCCTTTTTAGGGTTCCATAGGAACTCATGTGACGTAGGTGCTCGGTGGTTGGTCGAACTCATAAGCCACACCCGTTACCAGATACTTCTCGTTGACTGTGATTGCGCCGTTTTTTTAAAAACTACTGTTGCCAGCAGTCGGCTGTTTTTTCGCACCAAAATGCGCAGAATCAGCAACAATTGAGCGACAAAGCAGTCCAGGCTCTTCTGGCCTGCTGCCCCTCAGAGGGGTTTCCGGAGTTCACAGAGGAACATCAACGTTTTGGACCCAAAAAGGTCCGGAGGTCGCTAACGGCTAACGGGGCTCTTCACACGGCGAAGCAGTGCGGGGAGGAGATAAGTGATAACACTTCAACCATCTGACAGTCTTGTGGTAGCTTCCACCTCCACGTTGTCTTTGCCGTCTTCCTCCGCGGTGGTTTGTTTCTTAATGCGATGCTCAAGGTGCACAAAGTGGACAATCACCTTTGAGTATTTCAGGAGGTCCAAAGCGTTGGCACTCGTGTTAGCAAAGTGCTAAAAATAACGCTATCTCAGAGTGCACGTTTTCCCGCCAGGTTAGCAAAACGGGGCTAATATTTTTTTAACTCCTAAGAAAAGGAGGTTCTCGCCACGGAAATAAGGTCTTCAGGCTGGAGCCTCTGTCTCCGACACCTGTCTGCAGGGTTTGTTCTTCATTGTCTTCTGCTGAAGTGCAGCTCTCCAGGACGAGATCCGCTCCGCCGAAAGAATCCCTGAACGCCGCGCTCATTATCTCCAGTTCCGCGCAACGATTTTCCTTTTGTGACGCCTCCTTTTGTGGGACCGGAGAAGCTACTTGAGACGTTGAAGACCCGGAATGCTCCGAATGTAAACTCACATCAGCGGGTTATCGGAAAATGGCCGTCAGAAAGCTGACGATCGGGATGATGATCGTTGTTCTCCGTCCGTCTGTCCTGCTGTTGGTCTGTCCATCATCTGTCATCTGTCCCTCTGTCCATCTGTCCTTCGTTCTCTCTGTGCGTCTGTTGGTCTGTCCATCACCTTTCTCTATATCCATCATGTGTCTGTCTGTCCATCTGTCCATCTGTCCATCATCCGTCTGTCTGTCCATCATCTGTCTATCAGTCCATCATCTGTCTGTGTGTCCATCACCTGTTTACTGTCCATTATCTCTCCATCTGGTCCTTCTCTCTGTCCATCTGTCTATCTCTCCATCATCTGTCTGTCTGTCCATCCTCTATCTGTCTGTCCATTATCTGTCCATCTGGTCCTTCTGTCCATCATCTGTCTGTCCATCATCGTTCTAGATGTCCATCATCTGTCTGTCTGTCTATCAGTTGATCTCTCCATCATCTATCTGTCCATCTGTCCATCATCCGTCTGCCTGTCCGTCTGTCTATCTGTCCATCATCTGTCTGTCGGTCCATCATCTGTCTGTCTGTCCATTATCTGACCATCTGGTCCTTCTGTCCATCGTCTGTCCGTCTGTCCATCGTCTGTCTGTCCCGTCTGTCCATCGTCTGTCTGTCTGTCCTTCTCTCTGTCTGTCTGTCCATCTCTTGGTCTGTCCATCATCTTCCTCGATGTCCATCATCAGTCTGTCTGTCCATCTGTTGATCTGTCCATCATCTATCTGTCCATCTGTCCATCATCTGTGCATCTCTTGGTCTGTCCATCATCTGTCTGTCTTTCCATCACCTGTTTACTGTCCATTATCTGTCCATCTGGTCCTTCTGTCTGTCCATCAGTCTATCTCTCCATCACCTGTCTGTCTGTCCATCATCTATCTGTCCATCTGTCCATCATCTGTCTGTCTGTCCATCTGTCTCTCTCTCCATCATCTGTCTGTCTGGCCATCATCTGTCTGTCTGTCCATTATCTGTCCATCTGGTCCTTCCGTCCATCGTCTGTCTGTCTGTCTGTCCATCTATTGGTCTTTCCATCATCTTTCTTGATTTCCATCATCTGTCTATCTGTCCATCTGTTGATCTGTCCATCATCTATCTGTCCATCTGTCCATCATCTGTGCATCTCTTGGTCTGTCCATCATCTATCTACCTGTCCATCACCTGTTTATCTGTCCAGTATCTGTCCATCTGGTTCTTCTGTCTGTCCGTCGGTCTATCTGTCCATCATCTGTCTGTCTGTCCATCACCTGTTTATCTGTCCATTATCTGTCCATCATCAGTCTGTCTGTCCATCTGTTGATCTGTCCATCATCTATCTGTCCATCCGCCCATCATCTGTGCATCTCTTGGTCTGTCCATCATCTGTTTATATGTCCATCATCTGTCCATCTGTCCATCCGTTGATCTGTCCCTCTATTTGTCCGCCCATCCGTCCATCTGTCCATCATCTGTCTCTGTGTCCATCTGTTGATCTGTCCATCATCTATCTGTCCATCATCTGTGCATCTCTTGGTCTGTCCATCATCTGTTTATTTGTCCATCATCTGTCTGTGTGTCCATCTGTCCGTTATCTATCCGTTCATCTAACAGCACCCCGTCTGTCTGTCCATCCATCTGTCCATCAGTCTGATTGTCAGTGCGTCCATCTTGTGTCTCTGTCATCCGTCCGTCCATCTGTCCATCCGTCCCTCCAGTCCTGAGACGCAGATCTCCCCCAGATGGATCCGAACGCTCTCCCAAAAACGTACCCGGCCTCAGAATCGCCGCGCGGGTTCGAGGTCCACGTTGTGGAGGTGGAACCCCGACCGGGTCACCCGTCCCTTCCGGGTCCTCGTCCCGTCTCCTCCGGCAGGGGAGCGGACATCTGTCGCCGCTTCCAGGTTTTCTTTTTTCCGGCAAATCTTCCGCGGCGCCTTCATGTGCGTTCACGTCTCCATCGGATCAGACGTCTTTCCGCTCCCGCTGCGTCTCCCAGACCCGATAAGTGACGACTTAATCAGAGGGCTGTTTCCTCCAGGACGGCGGCAGATATTGTTTTTCTTCGCCGGGGAAACGGAAACAATTTAATTTGGACGATGTAATTTGGTCGTACGCATCGGGGGCGAGGGCAAACAGAAATTAAACCAGAGGCAGGCAGGCGCAGTTTGTAAATCGGTTAAATTGAAAATCCTTTTTTTTTTTCTTCCTCCCCCGTTTGACGAGCGGGTCATTAATGGACGGGCGAGAAGACACCATTTTTCAGGAGGAGCTCGGTTGTCGCGAAGGGCCAATTAAGAAGGCGGATAACGCAAACCGCGTTTCAAACGGCCCTGAATGATTCGACACAACCGATGTCTTTGGAGACCCGAAACCACTCCAGCCCCTTAAACGCCTGCGTTGTTTCATTCATTCACTCATTCATTCACTCGTTCATTCACTCAGGCGCGCGGTGACGCCTAGCTTAGCTTTCATTGGGCGAGAGGCAGGTTCAACCTGGACCGGTCGCCAGTCAAACACGGGGCCACGTTGAGAGACATACAAGCATTCACCCTCTCATTCACAGGTCTGATAGGGACATAAATATTCACCCTCTCATTCACAGGTCTGATAGGGACATAAATGTTCACCCTCTAGTTCACAGGTCTGATAGGGACATAAATATTCACCCTCTCATTCACAGGTCTGATAGGGACATAAATATTCACCCTCTCATTCACAGGTCTGATAGGGACATAAATATTCACCCTCTCATTCACAGGTCTGATAGGGACATAAATATTCACCCTCTCGTTCACAGGTCTGATAGGGACATAAATATTCACCCTCTCATTCACAGGTCTGATAGGGACATAAATATTCACCCTCTCATTCACGTATTATAGAGACAAAAATGTTCAGTGTCCCTCATCCAAATATATTTTAGAGAAATACGACCATTCACTCACTCATACGTACTTGTTTAGAGGCATACAACCATGCACCCTCTCATTCACGTGTCTTAAAGAGACGTACAACCATTCGTTCACTCATATAAACTTTATTAATAGACACAACCATTCACTCACTCATTCACACTTCATTTAGAGACATACAACCATTCACCCTGTCATTCACATCTCAAAAAGAGACATACAACCATTCACCCTGTCATTCACCTCACAACGGGACATGTAAGTTTCACTTATAGAGACTTTATTTTCAGACATTCACCTTGTCATTCAACATGTCATGTAGAAACAAAAAACACTCACCCTCTCATTCATTCGTGACTCAGAGACATTCAGCCGTTCACCCTCTCATTCTCGTGTCTTATAGAGACATACAACCGTTCACCCTGTCATTCACCCCACAACTTTCACTTACTTATACAGACTGTATTTTCACACGTTCAGAAATTCATTCACTCGTATCTTATAGAGACATTTGAATGTGATTTAGAGATATACAACCATTCACTCACTCATACATACTTCATTTATAGACATGCAACCATTCACCCTGTCATTCACATCTCAAAAAGAGACATACAACCATTCACCCTCTCATTCATGTCTTGCAGAGACAAAAAGTTTCAGTTTCCCTCACTCATATGTGATTTAGAGAAATACGACCATTCACTCACTCATACGTACTTCATTTATAGACATACAACCATTCACCCTGTCATTCACCTCCTATAGGGACATGAAACTTTCACTTACTCATACAGACTTTATTTTCAGCCATTCACCCTCTCATTCGCGTGTCTTATAGAGACGTAACACCCTTCAGTCACTCATATAAACTTTATTTATAGACACAACCATTCACTCACTCATTCACAGGTCTGATAGCAACAAAATAGACATAGATAGATAGAGACAAAAAACACTCACCCTCTCATTCATGAGTGACTTACAGACATGCAATCATTCACTCACTCACACACGCTTCATTCACAGACATTCACCCTCTCATTGTGGAGTCTGCAGGGTCTCCAAAGAATCGTGCGGAGGGGAAAATGTGCTTCGGGTGAACCCGCCGTCACCGGCAGCCGGGGAGACTAATTCCGACACCTTTCTCCCAGCGGCGTGTTTCTATCGGGTTGAGCGTGTTTCCTTGCTTCCCGTCGGCTGTGAAAGCCTTTTATGACAAATTGGAGTTTTCTGAAAAATACATAAATGCATTACAAAGGTTTCTTCCGGTGTGAAAGGGGTCATTCCATCCGCAGCCTTGGCTCTGCAGGGGAGGCGGCTTTGTTCGTGCCTCTCGTCGTCTGGGAGGCTGTTGATCGGTCGCCATGGCGACGAGCCGCCGTTCGCCAACGGGCGCTGCCGGTTAGCGTCGGGCCGCTCGATAATTTGATTCGATCCGGTCGGCGGCGTCTCGTCATCTCCAGGAATGCTGATGGGACACAGAGAGGGTGGAGAAGACGGGGAGGAAAGGTGTGGAAGATGAGCAGGTGTCTGGTTTGGAGGCACCGAGGAGGCGGACATGAAGACGTGGAGGGATCCGGAAAGAGTCCCTCACCTCTTGGATGTTTTGTCGATCAGATCAGACTGAGCTGGACCGGCGAGGTCACGGCGGAAGAAAAGAATCCTGCGGTTGAAGACCGGGGAGGAGGTTGATGGATGGAGGGGAAGAGGAGAAGGTTAGATGGAGGCAGATGATTGGCTGTGGAGACTTCTTTTGCGCTGCCAGTATCAGTGAGAACTGGCTTATTTCTGCACTTCTTCCCCAGAGATCCCTCGTATTCCAGCAGAAAACGAAGAATTCCTCATTTTTCAGGTTTTATTCTTCTTCTGCCCACCTTCCCCCGGACCCCCCGGACCCCCCGGACCCCCCCGGACCCCCCCGGACCCCCCCGCATCTCACAGCGCAGTTCGGGATTATCGATCAGTGTAAATCCTGCTTCCCCTGCCTGGTAATTCCTTCAAGAGTGCACTTCAATTAGAGTGGCTAATTAGAGTTTATCATATTTTACACACACACACACACACACACACACACACACACACACACACACACACACACACACAGCGTCTCCGGCCTCGCGTTCGCCGTCGTCGACACCATCTGCGTTCTGGAGAAAAAGAAAAAGAAGAAAAAGAAAGAATCGTCTCTGCCCTTGCAATCCCTTCCTCTCCAAATTCCTGATGTTTAATGATGTAACGTTGAAATGAGTGTTTCTTTGAAGGCCGGGCGTCTCCAGGCTTCCTCTGTGTGTGTGTGTGTGTGTGTGTGTGTGTGTGTGTGTGTGTGTGTGTGTGTGTGTGTGCGGAAATGCACTTTAATTTGAATGTAGTGCACATTTACAATGAAAGTCAAGTTGTTCTATTCTTTTCTATTTATGCCATGTTCTCTAAATGACGCGTGAATGAACGAGTGAATTGTTTTCAGTCTTTTTAAAGCATGTGACTGCGAGGGTGAATGTTTTCATGTCTGTATGACATGAATGAGTGAATGGTTCTATTTCTTTTTTAAACAATGCTTGCGCTTCTCCATATGACCTCCTGTTAAAAAGCCCGCTTTCTAACACACCGCGTGTTTAACTGTAATTGAAATAATGCCGTTCAGTTGGTGTTTCTGGGTAAACCCTCATCGATCCCACGCTCCTGAACGCACCGCAGTTATTCCGACGCACGCCTGCGTACGATGCGGTAGGAAATATTTTCTTCCCCGTTAGCACAGCAGAGGCTCGCTGGGTTTTTCCACCTGGTTTCCTTGGTTTTCTGCGTGTGAATGACAGAAGGTGAATTTAATTCTGTTTCATGTCAAAGTTGAACGCTAACCTTATTTTAACTTGTGTTTCTTATCCGGGCACGGGCTGATGCGAGTGATGCTGTTGCGCTAAGCTAATCACCGGGCCGCATGCTGTCCATGAACCCCCGTGAAGGGTTTGTTTGTTATATGATCCATGTAATGTCACTGTTCAGCATAACTCAGCATAACTCGTTGTTCTCTGTGACAAATCACATCATTTTTTTGTACTTTTGCCCCCCTTAGAGTAACGCCATTTCAATGCTCTGCATGTGTGAACGTTTGCCAGTATTGACAATCAAGTTGACTTTGACTTTCGTCAAATACCGTCCTTTCCTATCGTCTCTTTGTGTTTAATGCATAGGATTGTGCTGACGGTTGTGTTGTCTTGCTATTACAGACGGCAGCATCAATCCAGCTAAAAGAGAACATCTGTAAACCTGCTGTTGTTTAACGGGGAACACCGACCCTCAGTCCTCACCGCTGTCAACCACCTAATTCCAGGAGAGAACCACTCTCCTGATCAATGTCTGTGTAGAGCATGTGAATGAGAGGATGAATGCTTGTATGTCTGTATACGACATGAATGAGTGAATGGCTGTATTTCTCTACATGATATGTGAATGACAGGGTGAATGGTTGTATGTCTCCTGGGCGTGTGAATGAGTGGATGTATATCTACGACATGAATGAGTGAATTATTCTATTTCTCCATATGATGTGTGGATGAGGAAGTGAATTGTTTAATGTCTTTATAAAGCAGGTGAATGAGAGGGTGAATGCTTGTACGTCTAAATACGACATGAATGAGTGAATGGCTGGATTTCTCTACATGATAAGTGAATGTATGCCTATATGGCGTGTGAATGAGTGCTTTTACGTCTCTATATGGTGAATGAGAGGGTGAATGCTTGTACGTCTAAATACGACATGAATGAGTGAATGGCTGGATTTCTCTACATGATAAGTGAATGTATGCCTATATGGCGTGTGAATGAGTGCTTTTACGTCTCTATATGGTGAATGAGAGGGTGAATGCTTGTATGTCTATATATCTGACGTGAATGTTTGAATGGTTGTATTTCTCAAAATGATGTGTGAATGACAGAGTGAATGTTTGTATGTCTATATATTACATGAATGAGTGAATGGTTGTATTTCTCAAAATTCTGTGTGAATGAGGAAGTGAATTGTTCAATGTCTTTATACAGCATGTGAATGACAGGGTGAATGCTTGTATGTCTACATACGAAATGAATGAGTGAATGGCTGTATTTCTCTACATGATGTTTGAATGACAGGGTGAATGGTCGTATTTCTCTCGATGGCATGAATGAGTGACGCTTATATTTCTCCACACGATATGTGAATGAGAGGGTGAATGGCTGTATGTTTATATATGTTGTGAATGAGTGAATGTTGATATTTCTCTGTGTGATGTGTGAATGAGTGAGTGAATTGTGAAATAACTCTACATGATTCATGGATGCTTGTATGTCTCTATATGACATGAATGAGTGAATGGTTATATTTCTCTCTCCGATACGTGAATGAGAGGGTGAACGGTTGTATGTCCATAAATGATGTGTGAATGAGTGGATTTTACGTCTCTCTGCGGTGTGTGAATGAGAGGGTGAACGGCTGTATCTCTACATTTGACGCCAATGAGTGAATGGTTATTTTTGAATGAGAGGGTGAATGGTTGGACGTCTCTACGGCTGCCCTGCGATGGATCTCGGCTGAACCCCAGCTTTCGTCCAATGACAGTCGTTCTGGGCTGTGGTGTGTGGAATGAACGAATGAATCACTCTCTCTTTCTCTTACTACCTCCAAGGCCGGCATTCAGGTGTGCTCCGATTCCCAGGTTCCTCCCCTAAAATCACAAACGCTCCGTGTCCACCTCACGATGCGGAGAACGTATTGTGATATCAACCATTTTCTTTTATTAGGTTGTTTAACTTGAGAATGAAAATAACAATCGAGAAAAATAACCTAGAACCTTCTTTTAGATTGGTTTGCATCTTTATATGCCTGCTCTTGGAAAAATCATAAAAGGTGTAATAGCTTTGCTGTTTTATTTCATTGTATTTGTCATTGTACTTCGAGCCTATTGATCAAAACGACTGTAAACTTATCCAAACTGTATTTTGAGGCTCTTTGAGGCTCACAAAGGAGCGCAGAAATGAGACGTCGGTGTGAGGCGTCTTTGTATATATAAGCTTAAAATGGGCTGCGAATAAAATACCCTCAGTATGAAACTCCTGTGAGTGGAACAACCCTGCATTCCCATATTTCACTATTTACGTGGAGTCTCCATGTTCTCCCCCGTGTCTGCGGGGGGTTCCTCAGGGTTCTCAGGGTTCCTCACACAGTCCAAACACATGCAGGAGGTTCACTGGAACCCCTGAATTGTCCGTTTGAATGAGAATTTACGTAAGTGATGTCTCTATATGACCTGAATGAGAGGATGAATGTTTTTTTTGTCGCTATAAGACATGTGAATGACAGGGTGAATGGTTGTATGCCTTTATATGAGGTGTGAATGAGTGAGTGAACGGTTGCATCTCTCTAAATGATGTTTGATGGGAGGATGAATGGTTGAATTTCTCTACATGAGAGGGTGAATAGTTTCATGTCTCTATGTATGTGAATGACAGGGTGAACGGCAGTGTTTCTCTATACGTAACATCAATGAGAGGGTGAATGGTTGCATGTCTCTACATGAGAGGGTGAATAGTTGCATGTCTCTATGTATGCGAATGACAGAGTGAATGGCAGTGTTTCCCTATACGACACATGAATGAGAGGGCGAATCATTTAATTTCAATATATGACATGTGAATGAGAGGGTGAATGGTTGTATGTCTCTATATAAATGTTAATGAGAGGGTGAATGGTTGTATGTCTCTATATAAATGTTAATGAGAGGGTGAATGGTTGTATGTCTCTATATAAATGTTAATGAGGGGGTGAATGGCTGTATGTCTATATATGGCATGAACAAATGAATTTTTTTTTTCTCTAAATGATCTTTGAATGAGATGGTGGTCTAATGTCTCTACGGCTGCTCTGCGATGGATAGAGGATGTTCCTACATGACCCATGAATGAGAGGGTGAATGGTTGGATGTCTCTACATGAGAGGGTGAATAGTTGCATGTCTCTATGTATGCGAATGACAGAGCGAATGGCAGTGTTTCTCTACATCTCTACATAAATGTTAATGAGAGGGTGAATGGCTGTATGTCTATGTGTAACATGAACGAGTGAATGGTTATTTTTTCTCTACATGATCTGTGAGTGAGAGGGTGAACGGTTGGACGTCTCTAAATGATATGTGAATGAGAGGGTGAGTGGTTGGACGTCTCTAATGACGTTCGAATGAGAGGGTGAATAGTTTTGTCTCTCTATGGTGTGTCGATGAGCGAGTGATTTTTTTTTTTTTCTTCTCTGTATGACATGTGAATGAGAGGGTGAATGGTTGGACGTCCCCAAATGTGGCTCTGTGATCGCCCGGTCCAGGCTGAGCCCCAACCCTCGCCCAATGACAGCGGGTACAGACTCCAGCACTCCCCGACTCTGGATAAGCGGTGTAACTATCGAACGGGTGAATGAATGAATGACAGAGAGTGAGAAACGCTCCTTTAAATCTCGCCTGTTTTAAGATTTATTATTTCGGAACAAACAAACGTGTCCGAGGCTTCCGCATCATGAAACCCATCACGGTCATCACAAGGCTTCGTGGATGTGTTTTACTGCAAATGGGTTCACTTGGTGTTTCACCTGGCCGGCTATAAAAGCCTTTGCTAACGAGAACCGCTGCTTAATTACGCGGCAACACAAACACCGAAGTCAGCGCGGTTTCATTAGCGCTCGTCTTCCAGGGGCCGGCCAGAGAATCGCTTAGACGTGATTTACAGTCGGGATCCTCTGCTGGGGAACGGCGGCGAAGAAGAAGAAGAGAGTCGATCCGTTCTTCGGCCCGGAAAAAACAGACTGCACTCTTTTGAAATTTTACTTTGGGTTTATTTGTGGGTTTATTAAAGATCCCCTTCATTATTGTTGTGTTTCTGATGCTCTTTCTCTTCCCGCAGCACTTGTACTCGGCGTTTCCTTCGCTAAATCAGCAAAAGTAAAGCCTTCTCCCAAATGAGACCCTCGCTAATGCTAACTCCAGCTAGCCGTCTGCCATTCATCCAAACCGACAATCACTTTTCTACTTCTTCTAAGACTTGAGACCTTTGCTCCGTTTAACGTAGTCGCCCCTTTGGCCACATCGACCGTCTTTAGCGCATCTTTGTTCTCCAGGATGGTACAGGTGGTTGTATTAGCCTTGTCGTAGTGCTCGGTGAGATCTGTGATCGCTCTCATGTTTAGCTTTGATTTCCTTCTTCAGATCCGCTGGAATTCCAAGCTTCTTCTGAACATCACCAGCACTTTTTAGGAGCCATAATGAGGGCTAGCTTGGTGAAAAAAAAAAAAAAAAACGCGCAAAAGAAGCGTTGGACCAGGAGAACACAACGTTGAACGGGGCTTTGGTGAGCACCTCACATCCAAACATACAACCTCTCCGGTTGGTAATCCAACCAGGGCCGCTATGGAGGAAGTCTTTTCCCGGCGTGAGGAAACGGCTTGTAAATAAAAGTAAAAATAAGAGGCTTTTTTTTTTTCAATTATTCTCGCCTCTCAGCGTCGGCAAAATCCTCTCCCGGAGCCCGGCGAACGTTCTGGTCCGAAGCCAACGTGAACAACACGGCGCGGCGTCGAGTTCCGTTTCTCACTTTGCGTTTTTACCAGCGACAGAGAAATAAAAACGGAGACGCTGAAGCACAAAGGAAAAGATATACCGGCGAGAAAGCAAATGAAAGCGGCAAAATAATACCAATATACACTATTTGATAAGGAGCGTTTCTCCGTGATCCTCATTATTCAATAATCTACAATCCTCTTTCTCCCCTCCGGATCGGTAATATGAGCTCACCGAGCGGCTCAATTCCCCGCTTCTACTTTCTGTACAATTATTGTTTGTTCTGGATGAACGGCCGCGCGTTTCCTCATCCGATCACCCCGAAACACAATTTTTCCCGGGAGTGGATCGTGGCGGCGGGATAAGGAGAACCTGTGCTGTTTAATTTCCCCCAGTTAAGGGCGAACCGAAAGACGGGCGTCCGGATCGAAGGCGACGCCGTGGGTTTTTCTTCGACTTTCTCAGTTTTCCGTCTGAATCCCAGGTCCTCAGTTGGTGAGTCTCCGACCGCCCGACGTCAGCTCCGGGTCTTATTCCTGTCGAAACCTCAGATTCCGGCCGCGGTCCTTTCAGCCAGCACCTCGGGTTGGTCAGCTGTTGTTGCTCTTTAGCTTTGTAACCCATTGTATATACAATGGGTTACAAAGCTAAATGTGTGTGTGGGTTTGTGTGTGTTCGTGAGAGTGACTTAGCATTTTAGCCCCATCTACTGTTTCACTTGTATTTCCTTGTCTTTCCTTTGGTTTGGCGGAGAGTCGGAGCATCACTCCCTCGGCGAGGGATGCCTGAGGAGTTGTGAGAACTCGGTTCTAGGAACTGTCCAGCTGGAACGCCGTTCCGGGGGAAGACGCTACTTTTTAGATCAGCGTTCCCACAGGCAGTGAGGGACCAGGGTTGGGGCGTGCGCCTTCAGCTCCACCCTCAAAAAGCAAAAAAACACCAGAAAAGAAGAAGTAGAGGAGGACGACATGGACAACATGGAGGTGGAAGCTGCCACAGCGGTCATGGAATAATAACCGCGGACTATCAGATGGTTGGAGTGTTTTGATCTTCTCCCTGCACTGCTTTCGCCGCGTGAAGAACCCCGTCAGCCGTTAGCTAGCGCCGTACTTATTGTGGTCCAACACGTAGATGCTCCTCTGCGAGCTCTGGAAACCCCTCTGAAGCACAGTGAGCTGGGACCTCTTCGCCGCTCCATTTCTGTCCGTTTTGTCCCAAGAAAACATCTGAGAGGTGGCCAGGATGGTTTTTCCATAATGTTTCTCTGCGGTCTGCAAGCAGTATCGGGCAATGGCTGTGGCTTACGAGTTCCACCAATCACCAAGCGCCTTCATGGGTTCCTGTGGAACCATAGTAAGACCCTGCCTCTGAGGAGGAGCGAGTTACAGATTCCTAAGCTGTCCAAACGCACCAAGAAAGGACCTCGTTCCTTCTAGCAAATTCTAGCAAAGTTCCCACCAATCTAAAATCAAAAATATGTATTTAAATAACAATCAGTGTTAAATAATGAGAAAATAAAAGTGAACACAAAAATGTTTTCTATATTTACTTATTCAACACGTTTTTTCTTGAAAAATGAGATGACTATTTTAAGAAGGGCACGATACGCGGCCCAGGAAGGACCTTGAGATGTACCTGCTGTGTGGAGATACCTGAGAAAACCAAAGCAGCGCCGCTCACATCGGGCCCCCCTCGGTTTCCGCGTGGCTTCAAAAACGCTCCCCGTTAGACCCGTTTGCATCTTGCGGGGCTCAATTTATTTGAGGTCAGAAAAATAAAGAAATTGCCGCCTCCCTGTTGCCCGGAGCTCGGAGAAACACACAGTCAATATTTGCTCCCGGGGACCCGAAAGAGGACGCCGACATAAATCACCCGGCATGCACCTGTCCAGAGAGTCAGCCGCAGTCCTGTGTCATCGCGTTGAGGATCGCGCCGGCGCCCGGGCGCCCCCTTCATCTCTGAATCGATGTGCCGGGGGGGCCGTCGGAGGAGGGGAGGGAAGCACTCCCGCGCGGAGAGAGAAAATTATTTTTCCATCATTTCCCATTGTGCTTCCACAGCAGCCTGTTTACAAGCACTTTGCTGCTTTTTGATGAAGACGGCAAACAGCCGCCCCCGGAGGAACGGCGGCGGCGGCTGACTCCTCCTGCGTGAACGTGTGAATCAGGGAAGATCATTTCAACTGGTCCACAGTTCTGTTGTTGTTGCTGTTATTATTTCAATCAGGGTTATGAAACGGTGGCGCAGCCGTTCGCGCTACAGCCTCACGGCGAGAAGGTCCCCGGTTGGATGTCTCCGTGGGGTTCCTCGGGGTTCTCCGGGTTCCTCCCGCAGTCCAAACACACGCGGGAGGTTCACCTGGAGGCCCTACATCCTCCAGACGTGTGAATGAGAGGGTGAACGGTTGGACGTCTCTGTAAGGCGTGTGAATCAGAATCACAGAAACTTCATTTGTCCTCAAAGGGCGATTAGAAGGGATAGCATAGCAACATGTAGCAGAAAACCCATCTATGGATATATAGGACATATAGAATAAAGGTAAAATAGAAATGAAGTGAATGAAATGTAGTGAATGGGTGATGTTTATATGACGGATGAATGAGAGGGTGAATGGATGCTTCTATATGAAGTGCGAATGGGAGGGTGACTTGTTGTTCGCCTCTATATGACAGGAATCAATACATTTATGAATGAGTGAATTGTTGTCTGTCACTTTATGAGGTGTCAATGAAATGGTGAATTGTTGTTTGTCTCCATATGTGAATGAGACAGTCTATGGTTGTTTTTCCCTGTATGATGCGTGAATGCGTGAATGCGTGAATGAATGAATGAATGAATGAATGGTTGTATGTCACTTTATTATGTATAAATGAGATGGTGAATTGTTGTTTGTCTCCATATGATGTGTCTATGGTTGTTTGTCCCTGTATGATGGGACATACAGGTGATGATGGGACAGTCTATGGTTGTTTTTCCCTGTATGATGCGTGAATGAATGAATGAATGAATGAATGAATGACTGAATGAATGAATGAATGAATGGTTGTATGCCACTTTATTATGTAGGAATGAGATGCTGAATTTTTGTTTGTCTCTATATGATGTGTGAATGAGAAGGTGTAAGGTTGTGTGAAAGAATGAATGAATGAATGAATGAATGAATGAATGAATGGTTGTATGTCACTTTATTATGTATGAATGAGATGGTGAATTGTTGTTTGTCTCCATATGATGTGTGTATGAGACAGTCTATGGTTGTTTGTCCCTGTATGATGCGTGAATGAATGACTGAGTGAGTGAGTGAATGAATAAATGAATGAATGAATGAATGAATGAATGAATGAATGAATGAATGAATGCCACTTTATCATGTAGGAATGAGATGGTTAATTGTTGTTTGTCTCTATATGATGTGTGAATGAGAAAATGTAAGGTTGTGCGAATGAATGAATGAATGAATGAATGAATGAATGAATGAATGAATGAATGAATGAATGAACTGAACTCGTGATGACAAACTCTTTTTGTGTCCCTCCGTTGAACTCTATCAGACGTAAAAGGCTGCGTTTTTCATCTTAACATCCAGCCGTGTTTTGTCATATTTCAGCTGGGAGTTTGTGTGAGTGTGTAAGTGCGTGAGTGTGTGAGAGTGTGTGTGAGTGTGTGTGTGTGTGTGTGTGTGGGGAGGGGGGGTGGGTTTGCATTTCCCTTTCTTCCTGCAGACAAATTCGACCTGTCCAGCGGTGCAGCGGGGGGGCTCTCCGCGTGGCCGTGGTGAAATTGGGCCTAAACGCTCCGGTCCGGGAGAGCGATGGCTTTCTATTGACCCAAAGCAATCACGCTCAGACGGCGGCCCTTCTTTTGAGGACAATCCGTCTTGTGTTTTACTCTGCGCCGCCGCGTGCGCGTGTGTGTCGACACGCATGAATATATTACCGGCTCGTTTGAACCGCGTAAGTACATAATTAAAGACTTTGTCCGCATAAAATATGCAGGGGAACAGTGGCTGAGCGTCTGGGCCGGCCGCGAGGAATGCCTGCGAAACCAGTGTTTTGTCTCTCGGTCTAATTGTTTCATCAGCGGGATATTCATCGGAGGGGAATACGGACAGACGGCCGGCGGAGGGAAATCGGAGATTCATACTGGATAATCGCCCTCCTTCTCCTGTTTCATGTCTGCCAGTCTGTCGGCTTTTCTCACACACACACACACACACACACACACACACCGGAGGGTGTCCCGCAAACACACTTTTTTCGGGTTCCCGCCAGTGCGTTCAATCATTCCCGTTCTCCGGGTCTTTATACGGCCCTCCGAGGTCTCATTATCAGTGACAGATGACTTTACCCGCTCGAGCAAACGACGCCGCGGTTTTGAACGCTCTCATAGTTTGTGAGTTGAGTGCTAATAGAAGGAAAACCATCATGCGGCGAAAGGGGAGGCCGGAGAGGGGACGAAGGAGCGCCAACGTCCGGCGCTTTTCGTTTGAAATCGCGGGACGCGCCCCCGTCGGCGGACGCCTTCCTTCCATCGCGCGGATCTGCGGGAAAACGCCGGCGTAACGCACTCCAGACGGCTGGCGGAGATTAAAATGGCCTCCTTCAGGGGGGGATTTCATTCCCCGCGCCAGGTGACGGATCCTATTCGTACGTATAATTGGATATTCCTTCATATTAGCGTGTTTCAGGTGTTTTTTTTTTCGGGGGGGTGGGGGGGGGGGCTCCCCCAGGTTACGGCCGAATGAATCTTTTACTGTATATTATCAAGAGGTCTGTTAACAAGTCTGTCTTTACGGCAGCCATTTAAAAGACAAATAGAGCCAGAGTGGTAGAACCCTCCCCCCCTCAGGCAGAAACCCTAATCGCTTAGAAATGCAGAGTAAAGAAGAATCCCAGACGAGTTGGCGGCTGATCGAAGTCGCTTTGTGGCGGCCGCGTCCTCATTTACTCACCCGCCGCGAACAGCATTCATCGGCCGAAGGAGCCGAGAACGCGGGACGGCGGGGAGGGAGGAAATACAAAATCGGCGGAAGCTTATTTTCCGCGGATCTTAATGAAAACCCGGGATGAACGTTGATAACCCGCGGCGGACCTCGTGCAAAATCGCCTATTGAACTCCCGGATAACGACGAGGGCTCATGCTGTCGTCGCGCCGCCGCAGCTGCTCTGTGTTTATCGCACAATACATTCATTTATGATAAGATTAGATAAGATAAAACCGACTTTGTCGATCCCACCTCGGGGAATTCGATTGTCGCAGCAGCATCACAGCCTGGAGAGTGTGCAAATAGCCCAAATACATACATAAATATCATAGATACGAATTTCGATTAGGAATTTCGCTGTGTTCTTGCAACCTTCAGTAACACCTTTTATTAACAAACCGGAATCTCGGAGCGTTTCCGTGCAACCGCGCTTGTCTTTTTTGTTTTTTTGCCGTAATTCCCGTTACGTCGATGGCGGGGGGGGGGGTGTACGAAGCACCTGGCGCTGGGAAGAATGAAAGCACACCGAACGTTTGCCAACTTAGTAAAAGCCCCATTTTCCATGTTATGAATAAGAAATACAGGAGCCGTCCATCCGTCAGCGGCCGACGGTGCTCATGAATATGAAAATAGAACCGCGATGCTTTATTGTAAACCTCCCGGCCGGTAGTTACTGCACAACTCCTGAATTTCTCATGTTTCTTTTTTTACACACTCCCCCCACTGCCTCGAGAATTGATGTCACGTTAGCTTGTTTTCAGATATCAGCCTGGATGACCGTTCATACGAGATCCGCGCCAACCGGAGGGAGGTGATGCATTTTTTGGTCGATTAAATCGCCAAAAACCCTGATTTGTCAGTGAATGCGTGAATGTTTGTTTGTCTCTATTTGACTTGCTAGTTGGAGCGAATGGTCGCGTACAGAAGAGCCTCAGCTGACGAATTTAATTTGTTTTCCGACTGCGTTGGCAAGCAGAAATGTTCGCTTACCGAATCAATGTGTCCCGGCGAAATCAATGTAAGCCCCATCGATCGGTTCTCCAGCTCCCAAAGACACGCTGTGCTCAACGGAAACCTTCTCATGGGTCTATTTGTGCCAAACGTACAGAGAGGAATTCAAGATAACCTTGATTATTTCTTTGTTTCTGGTGTTCTCTCTCCCCTTTTGTGTCGTTTGAAGTGGTTGAATGGCCGCTTGGGTCGACGCTCCTCGAGCGGGGGAGAATTTTCCGAAAAAACGGACGTCACATCGCCATGTAAAATGCCTGGCTTAGCCGTGTCCTGGTGCTTGGCGAGATATGTGACGCAAACGCCTCACTCACGTTAGCTGGAATTTCCTACTTTCCTTACTTCTTCTTAACAGTGCTACCACTTTTAGCCTTTTGGACGCCATAATGAGGGCTAGCTCACTGATAAAACGCAAACAGGAGAAAACAGCGACGAACGATGTAAACAAGAACGTACGACTGCCGCTACGCTACTACGCTACTACGCTACAACGCTACAACGCGGAAAGTCCGTGACTTTGCTTGCTTGTGTGTTCGTGCCTCGAGGTTTGTTTGCAGCTCGATTCAAAATTCGATCGTAGGCCGATTTGTTGGCGATCAGGGGCACGGATGGGGGGGGGTGAATTCCTCGTTTGTTTCTCCAGGTGGCCCTGCGGTCGCTTGGCAACCGGTCCAGGGTCCCCCCCCCCTGCGAGTTAAAGTTAAGCAATAGAGATAACAATGAATGAATAATGAATGAATGAATGAATGAATGATGAATGAATGAATAGGTTCCTCTGAGATGGGCTTCGGTCACGTCTGCAGTGAACGCGCTATCGAATGAACGAATGACTAAGTTCTTTAATTTCTTGTATTATAATTTCCCCAATGATACGATCGCAACGCAGCCGAGTGACGGCTTTCGTCAGCTTCTCAAATGAGAATTAATGGGCGCCTTCGCCGTTCGGTCCTGATTACAATCAGGAAATCACCGTGGAAACGTATTACCATTAATAACACTGTGCAGGTTTGCACTTAACATTCCTTCACATTGAAGTAAGCGCCTAATTCCTCATTAATATTTGATTTGAAGTCATGCAATTTGCGGGATTATCTCTGGAGTGGAGTTCAGGATGGACATGCATTTTCACAGTTTAGCCCCAAACGGCCTTTTCACAAGAGAAAAAGCTGACGGAGGCGACAGAACCGGGCGCGACAATAGGTGAAAGCCTCTCCCTGCACGCTACCTGCTGCTAAAGGCAGAGGCTACGTGGCATCAAGATGAGATTTCATTATGTGGTTAGACGTCTGGGTTTGTTGTGACTCGCGGTAGGCTTGCGCCGCCTCCAGCGGAATGAAAAGCCCCAATCCCGCCGGGAGCAACGGAGGTCGGGGTTCGGCGGCGTTCAAGCGGCGGAGCACTGGTCTGTGGCGGAACGATACAAAAGGTGCGGTGACTTAAACATTTGCCGTCAATCACGCGTCCCTGATAGCTGTTTGTTTGTGTCGCCGTCATTCTCCCACTCAGACACGCTCGCACTGCGAAAGCTCTATCTGGAGTCACAATAGTGTGAATATTTCCTATCGGCCGGATACAGACACCTAGCTAACAGCCCCCACAGACGTTTGTCACATAGCATTACAGCGATGGGATATAAACTAATGGTTTTATGGCGCCTGTAGTGAAGGCCTGTTTACCAGCGACAGGCTTTGTTTCGTACTGGAAGGCACGCCGCAGTGACAGTAAGTACGTTCCTGACAGGTTTCTGACAGGAAATCACCCAGCCGTCTTTGGATGCCTACCTGCGCCGCTGAGACGTGTCAGCAACTACAAATGACTCCGAGTCGAGAGCAAAGGGTGCAGTTTGAGCGTCGCGGTCTTTTCTCTTTTTTTTTTTTTTTTTTTCCCCGCGTTTCGCCCAAAAAACAGTGAGTCAACGAAGTTACCCGCGCGGGGATTCACTGGAAAAGACAAACATTCAGAGAATCTGACCTCAGCTGTGGTGTAACACGAGCTACTAGCTACCAGCTAGCAGGTGGTTTAACGTCACGGTGGACTAGTTTGCAGCAAAAGCGAAATGAACAAATTCATGATTTATCAACTCAGCTTAAAATCAAACCGGATTCTCGACGGCGTTGTCTTGTAAGCGCTTTGCTTAGACGAGAGAGTTGTCACAGACCCCTGTGGTTCAGTGCCTGAAAATGTCACTCAAGCTATTTAGAAGCACGGGTCACTGCTAAGGTCGTCTCTGATTAAATTAGCGCCTCAATGAAGCAAGCAATGTCAGGCTTTCCTTTCGGCCGGAGGACTCGGATCTCCCAACTTCCTTCGGAGTAACTGCCAGCCAAATGATCGATTCGTGTTGTCCGAACCCGCGCCCTTGCGGCGCTTGTCAATGTTTTGGGGTGAAAAAGCAAAGCTCCAGTTGCGTCCCGACCGTCCGACCGATGTTGCGGTCAGTTGCCGTGGCATAACAACAATGGCGGACTCCAGAGTACTCCAAAGTACTCCAGAGTACTCTAGAATACTTTGACTGGCTTTGACAGTTGCTCGCTGTAGTTAAACCCGGCCATGTTTTGGTCCATCTCGAAAAACTGCAGCGCCAACAGTTGGCCTGGCATGTGCACTGCAAGCATCCTGCTGTTTGTGCGCAGAGATCATTTTCAAAACGTCGCCGTCCGCACATGGCACTATTTGGAAAGCAACAAAACGGAATGTGGTCGCGACTGCGAGCCCTGGGAAAGGTTTTCACGAAGCTCGATGAGTCTGTCAACAAGTTAGCGCCAAGTAACAGAAGTGGAAAAGAGCTCTCGGGATGATTTTTATGGATATCAGTTCCTCACTTTCTGGCCAATCACATCGAACGGCGCCGTTTCCTTTAAAAGCGCCAACCAGAAGTACGTGTCACGGGTGGATGATCACGAAAACTCCACCCCAGACAGAACAAGTGAATTCTACATTTCCGCGCCTCACACGTGAAATGAACCCGTGCCCCTTTTGAAATTAGTCAATTCCATTCATTCATTCATTCATCGCATGTTTTTCAGAGCATCTGATGATGACCGCACGGGCCGATCCATCCCCGCGTTTATTGCTCTCGCAAAAGCCTTTAAAAATGAAGAGTCGAGCCGCCGCGTGATTAAAAAAAAAAACAACCCAAAAAATCCACTCTAATTGAAAGCCTTCATATACGCATGTTTTAATGCATTTTATTGGTTTGCAAGCATGAGGGCTGCAAGGAGGGTGACCGTTTGGTTTCGCTCCCTCAGTCAGCAGAGGCTAGAGGAGAAATCCTGATATAGGTAGAAGGCAGAGTTAATTATCCCATGATAAGCAGCGCTGGCAGATAGATACCCACGAAGCCGCAGCTTATTGTCATTGATGGATGAAGAAGCGTCTGGCCGGCATCACCGGCCCAACTTTCTTTCACTAAAAATGTGTTGCAGTCGCGTTCCAGGTATTCAGCTGTTACCGACTGGCAAGGTTGCACCCTTGACATTCATTATTCATGTAAGTGGAGAGACTTAGCCGCCATCCTTCCATGGTCGGGTGAGGTGCGTCGCTCAACGCCCCAAAAGAGCGGAGCGGCGGAGAAGCCGGGACATGGATCGAGCTCGCGGGCCCAATCTTTTTTGCCGAGGTTGCATCGCACCGGTGGAATTAAATAAAAAAGAAGATAAAGCTCCGGATCCGAAGGGGTCGATCCGGTGTTTGCATTCTAGAAGAATCAGAGGCAGCTTTATTGGCCAACTATGTCCACACATACAAGGAGTTTGGCTGCATCTAATTACAGCAGGGATGCGTATCACAGTGTGCCCTGTGGTGACAGGAAATTATCAAAAGTCTGCATTGTGGTGAAGATATTATCTGTATTTAGGGGAAGCAGATGACCGGGCACAGGTGTACGTTGGTGTACGACATGGACCGGGAGGTGCTTGACTTGTAGTCTTGGCGCACACTGATCTGTACCCCCTCCCAAAGTGGAGGAGGCGGTGGAACCGGTTGTGTCCGGGGTCTCGGTCCTGATTGTCCATTTCAGGTCTGTTCCTGCTTAATGCTTGAATCAAACCGGACCGTCGCGGAGGTGACTGCGGCTCAGCTGCTCCTGAGGCAGGTCGCACTTCCTGAGCCAAGTACCAGAGTAACTTTTTGACCACACTGTCAGTACTGGACGACCACCTTCGATCCTTGGGGTCGGTAGATCCTGGAAAGCTTTCGGCAGTAGCCCCGGCGTAGGGCTCACAGTTGTACCAGAGGACCAGCCCCTCAACCTCCCATCTGCACCCCTGGTATGACCTCTAAACATGTCACTTGACTCCCGGAAAACATGGTGAAAAGTGCCCTACCGCCTTTGCGGAAGTGTACGGGCAATTTGTTTGCAAGCATTTGCCTGGTCCTGTTGTCGTCTACACAGGGCGCCGACGTTACCCTGTAACAACGGAGGGCGTGTCGGAGGCAGCGCTGAGAGCCGCAGGCGTCGCGGTACGCCAGCGAGGGGGGGCGGAAGTAGTGGAGCAAACCCAAAGGCTTGATTGAGACGTGGGTCATCGATGCGTGCCGAGGAGTCTCGTCTGAGAAAAATGAGATATTTCCAATGAATAGCATTAGTTCGGTTCGTCTCGTTTCAATTCGAGTTCGTGAGATCGCATCGGGCTGACGTGACCTCGGCTTGCGCGTGGATTCGTTGCGGATTTGTGCGTTTTTCGAAAGGGGGCGGTTCAATTCTCCTCGTAGCTTTTGGACCGTAAGCTTTGAGTTTGACGAGGGTTTGTTTGAATGTCCGCCCATGTTCGCCCACCTGGTCTGGATCGTTAACGTCAACCGCAATCATGGCGTTCCACGTAGCAACCGGGAGCCTCATTAAAAACGAGGGGAGAGTCCCGAGATGCTCGCCTTCTTCCAAACTTCATCCGAAGGGAGGCTTTAGGAGCCTCCAAACTTGCCGCGTTGCAACGACCGATAGCTCGTGGCGCCGAGCCAGAGCCTCTCAACTTCCCAGATCCCGCCCCCCTTCCGTCGCTGCGGTGTATGTATTTCACGATGGGTTTTGAGTGCTTGGGAGTGAAGAAAACATATATTGTTGTTGTTCTGTCTGCAGTAAATTCCCTCTGGGGATATTTTGACTGCGCGGGGTGCTCGTGTTTGCATCTGCAATTCATCACATCGGCGCACAGGCAGAGACGCATATCCTAATGATCGGGAGCCGAAGGGTTCTCCATCCCCCTTTTCTCTCCTCCTTTGTAATCCTCCCTCCGCGTCTGCTTTTAGTCTCGTCGCGCTCGGGTGGCGGCGGTGCATGTAAATCACATTGACCCAAGCTAAAACAGTTAATTAGAAAAATAAACGTATGAAATGTAAGGAATATTTAATGAAGATGAGATAAAGGTTGAGGCTAAATGTGTATCTGGGGAATTGATATCACCAGATATCGTCAAGACGGCGTTACATAATAAGCAAAGGATTCTCATGCGGTTCCTCATATGAGAGGTTCCTCAGGGTTCCCCGGGTTCCTCCCGCAGTCCAAACACATGCAGGAGCTTCGCCGGAGACCCTGCGTCGTCCGGACGTGGGAATGAGTGGGTGAACGGTTGGACGTGGACACGTTTGACGGCTAACATGAAAAAGAAACACGTTCTCATCCCGGTGCATGGATGGAGAATTTTCCCCTAGCGTCACATACCGACGCGCTGGAACCCCTTCTCGCGTCAGTTTTCCACAAGCCCTGGGGCGCCTCGTCTACGTCCACACCGGTATCTTGATCCGAACCGAACCAAAGTAAAAACAGAGCTTGTATTTTACCGCATCTTTCTGTCGGAATTGAGAAATGGCGTTCGGCGTCTGAAGCTTTAGCGGAAAGTAGACGCTTCTCCGGGTTGGAGGAAGGGGGTTCCAAAGGCATGTGATGCAGGCTTGGGATTTGAGCCAGAAGGTCCCTGGTGTGGCGTCTCCATGTTCTCCCCGTGTCTGCGTGGGGTTCCTCAGGGTTCTCCGGTTCACTTGGAGACCCTTGAACTGTGTGAATGAGAGGGCGAATGTCTGCGTGTCAACATGATGCGTGAATGAGCGAGTGAACAGATGTGCCGTACTTTTCCCTACTTTAGCCGCTACTTTTTTCGCACGCTTTGAGCGTTGTGGCGTAAGCGATGATGCGGCTGATTTATGGATTTTTACGGGCTAACGAGTTTCACGCCGCAAAAAAATATGCAGCCCGGTCCCAATCGGACCGATGACATGACAGAACAAGAGTCACTGAGAGCGACAACAAAAGAGACCCCGATGCAGACGGAGGAGTTCTGTTGAATTTCAACACCGACGAAGACGACTCGAGTGGTTTGAGCGCGCAGGACAAACGCGAAGGATAGCGATCAATGACTTTCCATGCTAGGCTACGGGGTTTTTTTTTTAACTTTTTTGACCAGGCGTGTTTCAGGCGCTGGTCGGAAAAAAACTTAATTAAATTTAATTAAAACTGAATTCCGGTGTTTAATCAAAAGTTTAAAAAGTCTTTCTGTAAATATATTTCATGTTACAAATGGACACTTGCGGCTTACAGACAAGCACAATTTTTTTTTTTTTTTATTTTCAAGCATTTCTATTTGCTCATTGAGCCGAATGCATTAAGTCATTATTTGTCATTACATCAAATGGTATCTTTACATGTGACATTTGCCGGCTGCCTTTGTGTGACGGAGCAGCGGCTGCAGAGGGGATTTAAAGCTCACTAATAATCGTGGCCTTTCACGGGGGGGGGCGGTCGTTGAGTCGGTGTTATCAGGCCTCTTGGATCTCTTTTATAGAGGAGACGGACAACGGCGGGCAGGAAGTCTTAACAGGCTGGTTAGGACTTCACCGCGCTAACCTTTAGTCAAATGTCAACATTATTCACGTCGGGAATCCTGGCCGAACACCCGCGTTGAGCGTGGAGGACGTTTCTGCCCGGGTATTTGTTTTATTCTCAAGGCGACATCTCATTGCGCCGACGCCAATAAAGCCTGGTTTATTTTGTTCTTTTCCGTTTACATTAGCGCTTCAGTATCTCATTTCCGTGTCACTTCTGTTCCAAAAGGCGAAAGCTCTTTCATCCGCGAAAGAAAAAAAAAAACGGGGCGTCTCCAGCCTTTTCGCCGCTGAGAGATGTTTTTTACAAAATGAAAGTTGCCGGGAGCGACTCGCTTCGCCTCATTTCAACCCAAACAAACTCAATAAGCTTGTTTTGCCCAACTCTCGGTCGCCACGTCTTCACGTCGCAAACGATAACCGCGTCTCTGAGAATCGACGCACAAGTCCAAACCCCTCTCGCGTCCGGTTCCAGCCGTTCTCCTCGCCGCTTCACAATCCGGCCGTTGGCGGACGCCGTTTTGCGGTCCGTAAAGACGCTTGCGCTTCAAACGAAGCCTCCGTCGCTGCATCGGCCTTCGTCATTGGTTCGCCGATGTCCATGAAGCTTCGGTTTCAGCCCCTTCATCTTCCTTCTGCTAACTCGCGCTCCGCATTGCAGCTACTAGCGACCGAAACGCTAGCTCTGCCAGCGACCGCCACCTCTCGAGCGACGAGTCCTGTCAGAATAGAAAGACTGCGGCGCCCTCAGGACCTTCAGCCAGTCCTTTATTATCTTCACCACCTGTCCTGCTAACGGGGTCACAGGGGTGCACGAGGGGTTCCAATCCCAGCTAACGATGGCCACGAGGTCGGGGACGCCCTCCACAGGCCGCCATTCACCCGGAAGCAAATGCAGATCCTTCGATGAACCCGCTGCGCGTCGGTCGGAGCGCTGCGTTACGACACGTCCCGAACAAAGGAGCGTAAATTGCCTTCACATTAAAGGAGTAGAAGATCAGAAGGTATTTCCATGTCAGTGATAAAAGCACACCAGTGTAATTTCCTGTAATAAGAGGACACCTGTAGCGCCGCCATTCTGACTTTACCGCTGGTACCTTTCATGTCAAATTTCCGAAATGAACAAATTTGAACAAATTTTGAATGGTCCATCTTGGGATGAGGAGGGGCTGTCAGGGGAAAGGACACGTTTACGAGACAACCATTCATTCATCCTCTCATTGGAGGCAATCAATCATTCGCTCCCTCATTCACACGTCATGGAGAGGCACACAAGCTGTCACAAAGACATGCAGCCGCTCACCTTCTCATTCAAGCGTCACATGACAGCATGCAATCATTCACCCTCTCATTCACAAGTAAAGCGCGTCATTCATTCGTTCAATCTCGCGTCAAACAGAGCCATACAACCATTCACTCACTCATTCATGCGTCTCATGGAGGGAAACAATCATTCACCCTCTCATTCATGTCATACGGAGACGCAACTCTTCACTCGCTAACTCATGTTTCAAACAGCAACTCATTCATTCGCCCGTCATATAGAGGCATACGACCGTTCACCCTCTGGTTCACATGCCATAAAGTGCAAACATTCATTCATTCATTCATTCATTCATTCATTCTCACGTCAAATAGAGGCATACAATCATTCACCCTCTCATTCACGTCATATGGAGCCACATGACTCTTCACTCTCTGACTCAAATGTCATATAGCAACCATTCACCCTTTCATTCACACATCATAAAGTACAAACATTCATTCATTCATTCTCACATCAAATAGAGGCATACGGCCATTCACCCCCTCATTCACATGTCATAAAGTGCAAACATTAATTCATTCATTCATTCATTCTCACATCAAATAGAGGCATACCACCATTCACCCTCTCATTCACATGTCATAAAGTGCAAACATTCATTCATTTATTCATTCTCACATCAAATAGAGGCATACAGCCATTCACCCTCTCATTCACACATAAAGTGTATCATTCATTCATTCATTCTCACATCAAATAGAGGCATACGGCCATTCACCCTTTCATTCACCCATCATGTTGAGCCACACAATCATTCACCCTCTCATTCACACATAAAGTGTATCATTCATTCATTCATTGTCACGTCAAATGGAGGCAAACATTCATTCACCCTCTCATTCACGTCATAAGGCGCCACATGACTCTTCACTCTCTGACTCATCTTTCATAAAGCAATCATTCACTCACTCATTCACACGTCATATAGAGACAGACAACCGTTCACCC
This sequence comes from Fistularia tabacaria, assembly GCA_901007705.1. Lineage (NCBI taxonomy): Eukaryota > Metazoa > Chordata > Actinopteri > Syngnathiformes > Fistulariidae > Fistularia > Fistularia tabacaria. The sequence goes on from CAAKHD010031375.1 coordinate 120,110, forward strand.
TTTCATTCACATGTTCGGCCGATCAGTGGATGTCACGGAACCCGACGCAGACACAGGGAGAACGTGGGAGGCTCCACGCAGGAAGGCGTCCTCTCCGTGAGGCGGAGGTTCTGACCGCTATTCTTGCGCCTTGTTCTTATTTTCCACCGGCCGTTTCTTCTGCTGCGTCACAAACGCATCGGGTTCGCCGTCCAAACGCGGCTCCGCGTCCGCACAAAAACGAGGCGGGTGCGTGCGGGCCGACGCTCGGCATGTCGTTCCTCATTAATGTATGTGAATAATCGCGCCGGCTCAGGGGCGGCGACGTGAGGCAGAAGAATATGTGGATGATGCGTCCGAGGAGGGCGCGAGCGCGCCGTCACGCAAACCCTCTTATTTCCATACGGACCCGATGACTTATCTACGCTGCTTGCGAGGCTAAAAATAACCACAAAATCCCACTTCCAGATTCCTCCCCCCCTCCCCCCAACTCACAGTGGGCTGCAAGGTATCAGAGAAACAAAAAAACAGCCTTGGAAAAAATAAAATATTGTTGTACATAATTGCTAGCTTATTCGCTTTGTGAGTGGAAATGTGAAACCCGGGAGGAAATAACTGGAACCCGGAAAATAACTTCTTTTTTTTTTCCCTTCAACTCAACCCGACTTTGTTTGCAAACCCACTGGGTATGTTCTCGAAATAACCCGTCCCTGTAAAAGAATCAAAGTGGGATGTCTTATATATCTGTCGCCCGGGTACGATAGATTTTTTTTTTCCAGACGGAAAGCCCGACATAGAAAAAGATGAATGGCCCAAAACCGCTAACACGAGGAGCGCATCTGCTCGCCGTGACATCACGTTCACCCGTTCACCTGGGGTTTCTTTTCCTGGAGCGCCGCCGCCGCCGCCGCCGGCCAAGTAGAATATAGTGACAAAAAAAAAAAAAAAAGCGGGGAAACCCCCCCGCCCCCCCGCCAACCCCCCTAACCCCTTC
>CAAKHD010031375.1:121102-132220 GCA_901007705.1 Fistularia tabacaria
AAAACACCGAAAACGCGGGGCGCACCTCCTCTCGGTGTCATCACGCTCGCCCCTGTTCCTGGGGGTTTTTTTCCGCGGGCGCCGCCGCCGCCGCCGGCGGCCAAGTAGAATATAGTGACAAAAAAAAAAAAAAAAGCGGGGAAACGTCTCTGTCGCCGCGCGAACCGCCTTAACAGCTTTAGCCCAATTTGAAATCGGGTCAAAAGCCTTCATTTCCATTCCTCCGTGCGACGCGGAGCGTTTCAGCCCGCACTCACTCAGACCGAGACCGAACGGGCGCCTCTGACGGGAACAAATAACCGACCCCGCCGCCTGCGGGACATTTGAACCCTATTCCCCGGCGACCCGCGCTGAGTGACGTCTCGCGGGGTTCGAGAGCGCCGGAATATTCCGAGCGCGGCGCCCGTGGAAGCTGTCAAGCGTCAATTTTCCCGTCCCTTCCGTCCTTTTTACTCACTCGGTTGAGCTTGATTGATACGGCGGAACGCCGTTCCGTCTTAATCCCATGCATTTTTAAAGAACTGGCGGGACGCCTCGCCGAGAACTCATTTCCAATGACTCTAACCCGTCTGTAATAAGGCGGAGATAGTGCTGCTGTGGCACTTTGTATTGATTCAAGGCAGAGGTCCCCCAATTGTGATTCATTACAGAACCCAGCAAAGCAAAATAGAGAAGTGAAATCCCTCCCTGCTGTTTGCAAACTTTGTGGGAGCGAGCGTGCGATTCCTGTGTGCTGAGCGTCTGCGGCTCCTTCCCGGACGGGGACGCGAATGGTCACCTGGTAAACACACCGGAGGGTGAACGGTTTCATGTCTATGTGACATGTAAGACAGCGCTTCATCGATCCCCATAGGAGAAATTCATTGGTCAGAGCAGCGCGACAATAACAATGGATATGGATATGAATATAAACAGAAGGGACAATTATGAGGAGATGAAATGGAGAAACGGTAGAACGGTGAAGGGTGTGTGGAATGAGAGGGTGAATGGTTCGAGGTCTGAATGAAAGGGTGAACGATTTTATGTCTGGCGTGAATGAGTGTGTCTCCGTTTGACCTGCGAATGGTTTCGTGTCTACATTTGACGCGCGACTGACAGAGTGACTGGTCGTGTGGATGAGAGGGTGAACGATCATCAGCCCCGACATGACGTCTGAATGCTTTTATGTCTCTACATTCGGCCCCAGCTTTCGCCCAATGAAAGCTGAGATAGGCCCCCCCCCCCCCGCCCATGCAACCCTGACTGCAGGCTAATGAATGAACGAATGAATCGCCGTCAATCAGACGCTCCGATAAGAGGCGAAAAACACACACTTTTCACAAACGGGCGACCGGATTTTAATTTCTCGAATGTGAACAGCAAGGACTCAAGGACTCAAGGAACTTTTATTGTCGTACCGGCACACCTGACAGTTTGTGGTACGAAATTGGTGCCCAGGTCCGGTTTCAAGGCGTTGAAAATCAAATAAATCAAATATAAAAACGTGTGCGTGTGAGTGAGTGCGCGTTGGTCAATAAAAGGTGAAACACGGAGCGCCGTTTCCCAAAATTCCCCCGCAACCTCTCACCTCTCCCCTGCAGGACGCCGTCTACGAAAGAGGAGGTAACGTGGCTGCAAACGAAGCGGCGGCGGCGGCGGCGGCGGCGGCGGCGGACGCAGCAACGGAGCCTCGGCTTGCAGCGGCACAGGAGGGTCGTAAAGGTGACTTAGCGGCCGTAAAAGTAAGCCGGAAATTTTGTGTGTTCTAACCGCTAAATGCCACGACGCGGACTCACATTTTTTGCACGAGTGCCGATGATTTCTTCGACCTCCGAGTCGCCGGCTGCCGCTCTGATTTCGTAAGAGTCGAGCTCGGAGGAGGAAAAGGTCGTAGATCGCCGGGTCTCGCCCGTGAACGTAAAAAAAAAAGACGACGACGGCGCGCCGGAGTTTGTTAGGATTCCGCGCAAAGGCGGAACATCCAACGGTACGGGAGTCTCAGCATAATGGAGTTGCCACCATCAGTCACTTTGCCGCGATCAGCTGCATATTTTACTTCACAGTAACACAGGCAGAGGCAGAGAGTGTTTGCGGGCCGTGCTGAATATTTTAACACCTCTGCATATTGTTCTTGCACTGAAAATTGTTGCTCGCCTTAAAATGCCAGCAGCGGCTTCATCTTTCAAATTGTTCCCCCCCCGTCGGGACGAGCGGCTTCCACGGGATCATTTGCATGCGGCAATCGCTGAATTATTTAAGAGCGCGTCAGAGGAGACGCCACGCGGTTTTCCCTCCGTGCGCACAAACACGACGCGTCGACGCACTCGGACAGGGCGACTCAGCACCTGCGGAGGCGCCGGGGCTTAAATACCCCGATCGTTATCCGCGCCTCGGAGGCGCCGGTTCTGTTTCTAACTTTGTGAAGTTTTAACACCGCGGTGCCAAAGAGTGACGGTTGGGTGGTTGGGGAGTGGAGAGGGGGGGGCTAAGCTATGAAGCCGTCAAAAACACAAAGAAGAGAAGACTTCCAGAAGCAGACCTGCAGTGTCCACAGTTTTATTTGCGGCTGTCGTTTTGTCACGGTTCTCAGATCATTAGTGTAGCGCCGTCGGCAACTGAGAAAAGGGCATACTGTGACTTAATTGCCGCGCGCAGCAGCTATTTTCCTGTATTACCGAAACCAGGCTAAGTATTTCATATGTGACTAAACGTGCGGTGGGATCTAATTGCTGAAAGGCAAATAATTAGCATCAAAGTAGCTTCTAAGTGTTGCTGATTGTGAAAGAAGCGCGCTGATTCACCATCTCCTGCGCCGAGCGTCACGTGCACGCCGAGGGTTTCCGGCGGACGGAATCGCGTCGAGGAAAACGGGAAATGAGCGCTTGGAGCGCGCCGGTTCGTGGGGGCCTTCTACCGGGAGCCGCGCTGTCAGGAAGAAGCGTTAGCGACGACAGGCTGGGTTCAAAAGGGGAGCGCGCGGGCCGGGTTTCGTCGACACAAATTGGTATTTTTTTTTCCGTCCAACGCGGTCGGTAGGCGGACAAGCCGCGGACACGACGGGGCGAGCCGATGTTTTGGTTTGTTTTTTTCCCCTGCCAAAGGGCGAATTTTTGTCCGGGAAGCGAGGCTATTTGCATATTCATGGCAAAAAAAGGCAAGAAGCATCGTGCTGTCAGTGCGTATACTCCGGCCTATAATGAGCGGTTAAGCAACCCAACACGTTGCCCCGGGGACACGTTTGATAATTGCGCGGAGCGACTGCACGGCAAACAAAAAGAAAAAAGAAAAAACGGAAGCCCAAAGGCAGTGTCCCTCCATATCTCCCTCTCCTTGCTTGCTATTCCTGTTTCCAACCCTCCCGCCCCAGCCAGTGTGCGAGCGCCCGGCCGCAGATAGCCTCCACCGCGGCGTACGTCTCCGGGTTGTTGTTTTTTTTTTTTTTTTTTACTAAAAGCGTCGCCGCCTTGAAATCTTAAAGCGACCTCGCGCTTTCCGCGCCGAACGGCATGCGCTGGTGTGGATCGCCGAGCCTCGTCGCCGCGTCTGCGGGGGAATTTATTTTCTCTGAAAACCCTTGGCGGGGGAAGGAGGCCGGATTTTTCTGCGCTGCGGGAGCGGTGGGAGCGCAGGAGCCCAGAAGGTGGCGACCGTGATGACGTGCCGCGCTCGGGTCACACTTTTCAAATACGTGAATTGAGATGAAGGACCTTGAAGCGAAAGGGAGGAGCTGGGAAGCTTCACCCGATGCCGTCCACGCATCTGAGGAAACTACCAACTCACATCGAAAGACTCATTTTTGGAATCCGTGACCCTTCCAGGGTCGCTATTTGCAAAACAACAACTCGATTCTTTCAGTGTTTTTCCCAGCTTGCAATGTTTTCGGCGAGTATTTGCAGAAGCTCTGTTATTTCCCTCCACGGCTTTTCCTTCTCCGTTCGGCGGCGACGCGTGGGAGGGTCGACGGGGTCCGAGCCAGGCGGTTCTGCTCTTCCCGTCCCGATCTTCTCCGCGCCGATCGGGACGTCCTTCGTCGCTCCCGTTCATCCACACCGCCCACGAGTACCGCCTCTGCCGCCGCTAGCGCTCTGGGGATTGTTTGTCCGCCAGGTTTCCTGTTTCCGGTTTTGTCGGAGCTCATGTGTTGGTTGTTGATGGTGTTACATCACAGTAAAGATTGAAAGTCGAGATGATATCAAACAGGTTTGATGTTGTGCGAAGTCCAAGATCGGGCTAAAAGCTAGAACTGCTCAGATTTCCACCTTATACTCAGTTTTCAGTTTAAAGTCTGCAACTGTGAAACTTGTAAGGCGTGAGCCCGGCGTTCAAATCCAATAATATCGCTGATTCCCCCGGCAACCAGTGTTTTTGGACGTGTCTGAGAAGGCTCTCAATCATCAAGGTCCTGGTTAATCCGTCTTGGAAACTAGACTTCTGGAGAATCCGGGTTGAATATTTGTTTTGGTTTCTTTTTTCTCTTCTGTTTCTTTTTATTTTTACGGCTTGAAACCTGGACCCCGGGTACTCACTTCGTACCGCCAACTTTAAGGTTTGCCGGCGCGACAGTAAAAGTTCCTTGAATCCCTTGAATTTCGGTGTCTGCGTGTCTTGGGGAACCGAGAATTCCTTGGCTAACGTGTCAACCAGAAGGGGTTCGTCGGCTCACCCGGGCTGAGGATCATGCAGGGGTCGGCGGGGCAAATCTACGGATCTCAGACCCAGGGTTGTGTGTGAGTGAAAGGTCAAGCCGCGCTCGGTGAAGGATCCCTCGGGTTTGCCGAAGACGTCTCTCGAACCGCAGAGTCCTGACCGGGAGAGGGGAGCCGCCTCTTCGGGTGGGGACTCGGGGGACTCCAGGTCAGGGGTTGTTTTGCCTCACCGATGCAGAGGCCGTCACAACGGTCTGGTTGCGGTGTCCTCGGAGGGCTCCGGTCTCTGCCTTCGGGTTTCGCGGGACCTTGAAATGTACCGGCGTTCATCGTGGAAAACCCTTCGGAGGTTTCTGGCGGTGGGAGCCCTGCAGGGGATGAAAACGTCCTTGCGTTCGCGTCTGTCTTCCAATATTAACGGCCGCGTTCATCCTCGTTGCACTCGGCGGTCAGGTGACCCTCCGCCCGTGAAATGGCGGTCTGAGTTTATTCGAGAGCCTTAGAATTCACAGGAAACTAAACCCATCTGAATGATGATATGCGGCTGTTTAACACAACATTTTGATCAACCGTCTCGAAAACCCTCGAAAGGCGCTGCACAGTTTTGCTTATTATCGAGCGCATTTCCCTCAAGGAGCGCTTCATCCCGGCATCTTCGCGGCTCCAGCCTTATTTGCCTTTCCGAGCGTGTGAATATAAATTGCCGTCTCCGACGCCAGCAGATTCTGTCACGTGTCTCTCCGGCTCCCGAAACATGACTCACATCTGCGGAGCTCCGGACAAAAGAACGCCCGATGGTTCTTCAGGGTTCTTCTCGCGGGATTGGGAGCGTTTGATCGTCCCGTTCGCAACTCGGCGTCTCGCGGGTTAAACTCCTCGCCGTGTTATTCGTACCGAAACAGCACTCTCCGTTTGGAGGAGCCGTCGATGGTGAATAACAACGAAATGCTTTCCTCCAAACTGTCCTTATAGACTTTCTATTGAAATGGTTTAGGTGCGACTGGAGCGGCGGTCCATCCGCACTCCGAGGGACAACAAATGGCTCGGACGCGCAGAACGATCGTAATATTATATACAATGACGACGAGGATGGCGATGATGACGACAAGCCAAGTTGAGCACGAGAAGTGACGTTTCGAATCGCTTTGTGTTTTGGACGTGACGTACAGCTCTTCGACGTTTAGCGAGTCACAGCTGACCATCCGGCGACGGCAGGATTCACCCCGGACGCCTCGCCGGTCCATCGCCGGTCCATCGCCGGCCGTTTCCGTTCACCAACAACCATTCGGTGTCATTCAGGAGTCATAAAGAGACGCCAGACCGTGAAATCTCGCATTTCTTTCTTCTCTGACATCTGCAACCCAGAGATGCTGCTTTGGTTGCATTGATGCTTTCTCTAAATATCTGTTCTCGAATCTCCACATCTGCGACGGTCGTGGACGGACCGCGCATGTTCGAGGCGGACCTCGTTGGCCGTGCCGACGGGGTGAAGGCGCTTGGCTTTTAGCTGGCGTTCCTTGCCGTCGACGGGTCCCTCCTGACGGAGACGGCCCTGATCAAGACGCCTCTGTTCAATCCCTCGTTTTAACGTGTTAGAGTTTCATATCCTCGGTGGCAGGCAGGCATCGTGGAATGTCCTTTCCACACTTCATAGCCTGTTACGTCGTCGTTTGTGCTTGGCGATGGCGACGTGGCCGGCCGCCTCCTAAAGGTCCGTCTTTTCTTTATCTTTCATGCCGGGGATCTCGTGGAGGACGTGTCCTTGCTGCCAGCTGTTCTGTGTTATCCAGCAGACACTTAGCTTGTGTTCCCGGGACATGGAGACCGTTTTGATCACGTCGGATTTGTACGTTTTCTTTCTTTTTTGTTCTTCTGAAACAATATCTATTTTCATTGATAACAAACACAAGAAAAGGAAAACAATGTATCGTATTTTTCGGATTATGAGTCGCTCTCTTTTCATGGTCCGGCTGCTCCTGCGACTTACGGTAATTTCCCATGTTGGTTATTTTCACACTGCCAGCCGCGAGAGTGCGCTCTCCGCTTGTGTGCCAGTATCTGCTACTCCTGTTAACCACTGAAACTTTAACATTTAAATATCAACTTATAAAGACAATTGAGAAAGACTGAACGCAAACGCACCCGAGAGGGAAATCATATTCTGCAGATGACAAGCTGCAAGTCCTGAAATATGCGGCCGAAAAAGGTCATCGAGCGTCAGGGAGAATGTTTGGAGTGAGCGAGAAACTTGTGAGGGACCGGAGGAAAGCGGAGGATGCTCGAAATGCGATGAAGAAAACAAAAGAGCTAAAAGCGAGGTGAAGCTAGGAACCGATGCGGAGTCTGAAGAGGAAGCTCAGGGGGTGGAGGAGTTGCTCAGAAGTGACACCGAGGGTGAAGAATTCAATGGATCCTGTGATTTGGAGTGAGATGGAGAGAGAGTTTGGTAAACGTGGTATGCTATGTTATTGATGCTAGTTATCTGAATGACTGTTAATACTGTTACGTTAGCATAGCAGACACCTATTCAGCTTGTGGTTGTCCATTCTATTCTTGCGACTGCAACCAGCCTTTCCAGATGAAATGTCTGTTCCTGGTCTCTGATTTTAACAAATACATTTCCTCCAAACATGGAGGAACGTCTCAGTGTGGCTTATAGTCCGGGAAATACAGTATGTATGTTTGGTGGACATTTCCCTGCTTGAGTTTGCCTTCAAGCTGACAATACAGCATTTTGTATGGATTTATCTGTTGCCTCTGCGTTTCTGGTCTGATCCGCCGGCTCCTCGTGGGCTCTGCTCGTCCGTTCCGTCACAACATATCTGAATAATTTATGGTCTCCGGTGATCCTCCCGCAGGTGTTTGGACTGCGGGAGGGAAACGGGAGGAACCTGGCGCAGAACGTGGAGACTCCACACAGAAAAGGCACCCTGAAATCCCAAACCTTCTCGCTGTTAGAAGAGCGACCGCTGGAACGGGTTCTCATCCCAGCGCGTCAACGGCGTGACAAATGGAGGATTTTTTTTCCCCTTCCTCACTTCTGGACGAACCGTGGAGCTTGATTTCGACGTCGGCACCAGTATCAATATTTAAACCGAACCAAACCAATAGCAGAGTTTGTATTTTCCGCACCTTTCTGTTTGAAATGGGAAATAGACCGAGTCCAACTAGGAGTTCCAGAAGCCGGAGAGCAGGATTACGGCCGCCGTCGTGGACCCGGTTGGGACCTCGTGCGTCGGGTCACGGTTTTACCGGAGGAATCGAATGTGCCGGGCAGCTTAAAACGGCGGATTCCACCCTCATCCGGACCATGATTGACAATCAGCAACCCCGAAATGGGCCTGTAAACCTCCCGGCAGCGGCCGCTCTGCACGTTTCCACGCAAGCGGCTGACAAGTTAGCCACCGCGAAAGAGACCGGGAGCGACCAAGAGAGAAATGAAACTCAAACAAGAAGGAGCCCACGCCTCGCTCGCTTGGACGCTGAAAGAAAGTCAAAAACTTTGTCCCGCTGAAGATGTACGGAGAGCAGCTCCGTCCGGCGAATCAGAGATGCAACCGTTGTCATTCTGTGGATTTTCCCGTCCGCATTCACCTCTGTTGAGCAGGAATGCTTCATTGACCAGTTGATGGTCATATATATGTTAATATATACGCCGAAGTTCATGGCCTATTAATATAAGTAATGGGCTATTATTTTACTGCCGTCTGCTTGGTAATTTATGCGGGGCGGAATTACGAGCCACGAGAAAATGGATTTAAATCGTCCTCATTTGATTTCGGACGTCTCCGCTCCGACCGCCGCGTCGGGAAAATGGAATTTGATAAATGGTGAAGATGGCGTTAAAAAAAAAAAAAAAAAAAAGAAATTTGAATTAGCTCGGAGTCGGATGCGATGTCGGCCCTCGGCTGGGGAAAGAAGGTGCAGCGCCCCCCGCTGGCCGGGGGTGGGAGTGTCTTGTCTTGTTCACGAGTGAGGGGAGACTGGAGCGACAGGTCGGTGGAGGTTCTCGGTCATCCAGGTCGCGGGGAATTCTCGTCCAAGTCTTCTTGTCGTGGCAACCGGACTTGATTTCCTTCACCTGAGGACGTTTCAGCCTCTCATCTCAGAGGCTTCTTCACTTCTAATGACCCGTGGGGAGTTTCCAAACGTAACTGCCAGGGTTGTGGGCGAGTCCAGGTCACGTAAATGGAGGATTCGGTCGGCAGAAACGAGGTCTAACGGGGGGTTGTTACGCAAACGGCGGTCCAGGAAATCCCCAAAAGTTGCTCCTCTGTCCCCGACGAACGACACCCCGCCGTTAGCATAGCAACCCCCTTCCACCGACTCTTCCTTTCACATCACGAGCCACCGTCGCCTGGACCCGCCCACAACCCTGGCACTTGGATTGGGAAACTCCCCGCAGGCCGCTAGGAGTGAGGAAGCCTCTGGGATGAGGGTCTGAAACGACTGCAAGGGAAGAAATCCAAGTCCAGCAGCAGCGACAAGAAGATTTGGACAAGAATTGAGCGACAGGCAACACGTGAGGAGCACGGCCTTGGTCCGTCACGGTGAAGCTGACAGGCGAAGTGAACCAGACCAAAGCGATTCCCTCGCATCCCCACGTCATTGATCCGCGTCTCGGTTTTGAAGGCGGATGTTGATTTGTGCATTTTAACAGAATAAAATCATCACTCTCCGGGTTTTAATTTAACACATCTGATTGGAATTTTCAGAAACACCAACATAATTCTCCCCCCTGCTATGTGTGTTTGTCACAAGGCTGTACTTAAATTATGTGATTAAACAAATGCTAATGAATTAAATCCCGTTAATTATTGATGAACAACAACGGGGTTAATTGTGAAAATCAGGCGGGAATACGCAAACGCGGTGGAGTGAAAAACAGCCGCGATGTTGCAGTTTCCCTCCGAATCCAGCTGCTTCTGTCGGCAGACGCCGTTTATTTCAAACATGGACGACACAGAGGATAAAATCTGAAACCCGAATCCGCCTGCACACGAAGGATATCAGCCTTTTTAGTCGCCGACACTTTCCGGAATGACAAATATTCCAGTATTTCATGAGAGTTCACCGGAGTGTCCGGGCGCGTGAATGAGAGAGTGAATGGTTGCATGTCTATAGACGACGTGAATGAAAGGATGAAAGTTGTATGTCTCTGTAGGACATATGAATGAAAGAGTGAATAGTTGTATGTCCACATATGACGTGAACGAATGGGTGAATATTGCATGTCTTTATCTGACATGTGAATGAGAGGGTGAATTGTTGTAGGTGTGGAAATGACGTGACTGAGAGGGTGAATGTGAATATGAACAGTTGCATGTATGAATGAAAGAGTGAACGGTTGCATGTCTCTGTAGGACATGAAGGATAAGATGAATGTTGTCTGTCTCTTGATGACACATGAATGAAAGAGTGAATGGTCGGACGTGTAAATATACGATGCGGGTGAGAGGGTGAACAGTCGCATGTCTCCGTATGTCATATGATGAAAGAGTGAATAGTTGTATGTGTGTATATAACGCGATGGTTGCAGGTCTCTATATAAAATGAATGAGAGGGTGAATACGAATAGTTGTATGTATGAATGAAAGAGTGAATGCTTGTCCATCTCTTGATGACACATGAATGAAAGAGTGAATGGTCGGACGTGTAAATATACGATGCGGGTGAGAGGGTGAACATACATGTCTCCGTATGTCATATGATTGAAAGAGTGAATGTTGCATGTTTCTATATGACATGAACGAAGCACTGAAGAGTTGCATGTCTCTTTTTGCCTTGAACGAAGTAGCGAGCTGTCGCACGTCCGATCTCCGGTGTCGCTTGGTGTGTGTGTGTGTGAGTGTGTGTGTGTGTGTGTGTGTGGGTGTGGGGGTGGGGGGGGGTCACTGATAAAGACAGGAAGCTCTCTGAAATATCTCCTCCGCATTTATGCTGTTGGATGAAATCAAAGCTGGCGGCTCAGCCTGCCCTTGGTGTTCAAGGTCATTCGGGTCATTAGCGCCGGGGTCCGCTTTCAGTAAAACGATGACCCTCGGAAAAGAAGTACCACCTCGGACGCGTTCAGTGTCGCATTTTTTCAAGGTGTATTATTAAGCAGCCGGTCGTTATGAATAAAAGGAGAGATTTCGTCAGGGAGACGCAGCTCGAATATCCTTCCGAGGCGTTTTCCGGCCTGAAATATATCTGGGGTGATGCCCGATCAATGATCTCTAAACCCCAGACAGAGATGAATACCAATAAATTACGCAGATAATCGCCCGCTGTGGGCGAGGACGCTGAATACAGAGTCGGAGGTTCAAACGCAGATAATGGAAGAAAAAAAAAACAAAGCGTTCCTTCGAGCGAAACGCGATAGCGCGGTTAAATGTGCGGATGAGACGGACAATGGCGTCCGGGAGGGATTACACCCGCTCTCCATCTCTGTGGGGAGGGGGGGGGGGGGGGGGGGAAGGGGGGGAGAGCGAAACCCCCCGGAAAAAAAACC
>CAAKHD010031375.1:156760-178830 GCA_901007705.1 Fistularia tabacaria
AAACAAAACGAAAAAACACGGCCCCCCCGCCCCGGCCCGTTGTTAAAAACCCCCCTCGGGGGATGGGGGGGGGGGGAACAGGTCCCCAGCCCCCCCCGGGAAAAAAGGGGTGCGCCCGGGGGGGGGGGGGGGGGGCTCCGATTATTTCCTCGGAGCAAAAAAAAAAAACAAAACAAAAAAAAACAAAGCCTCCTTTATGGCGGAGCGGTGGCGGGAATTATCATAAACACCATAAAATATAATAATCCAGCCGGCTCTGTGATACCTCCTTATCATAATATGTAGACGCGAGTTCAGTTTTTATTTAGAATTTGTGTGCATTTCCAAATTTATACTCCGTTGGCAGCCCCGCTGTGCTCCGTATTCTGGGACAACAAATGTTCTGTGTTTGTTGCTTTGATTATTACACCCCCACACCGCTGCGGGCCGAATAAAAAGTTTCTCCGCCACGTTTGCCGGAATACTTTGAGGTAGGCCCTTCAAAGCCTTGCAATGGTATTGTCCCAGAGATACAAACTTCCGCTTGATTAAATATTCTGTTTAAATTCCCTTGTGTTATCATGAATGGACCCCTAGTCCTTATCACCTCATGCCAGTCCCCTCCATAAATATTTACCCCAGAGAGCCGTGCCTGCAGAAGAATACCAACACGATGTCGGCAGACCTTCGTGCCAAGGGGAAGGAGTGTGTGGCGTGCCGCTGAGGATCGGATTAACAGCAAGTAAATTAATACAGCATCTGTTCTTCCTCCCATTCGCTCGGCTGTAATATGTTTATATTCGCTTTTCCAACTGTGTCCCCATCTGTGCCCGTACGAGTTATCATACGAGTCTTTCAGACGTCGGCACGGGCCGCGTTTCTCCGTTTCAACTGGCTAGCTGATTTATATCCGGCGTGCCGACGAAGGCCGCGGAGGAAGGTCGCAGCTTAAGGTCGCCCGTACGCTATCGGGTCATCGTCGGACATCTTCGAAAGCGACAACAACAACGACTGACCCGGTTGTCTTAGTTTGGTCGCACGTGTGCCGAGACGAAGGCGCGACCCCTGTCTTGTTCTCGTGCGGCTCGCCGATTCCTTTTGTCGGAGTTTCAGTCCGGAAGAAAAGCTTGACGGCAAAACAGGCGTTTTTTTGCACCCTGACTTCTGCATGGTAATGTGTGTAATCCAAAAAACTCCATTCAGCGCTGCGACTGAAGTAGATAAAGAAAATGTGCTTTGGTCCGTTTACTGCTCCGAGACAATTTTACAAAGCTGATTTTCAATTCGGGGCGGCGCGGCGGTGCAGCGGTTAGCGGTTCGCGCTCCCGCCTTACAGCAAAGAGGTCCCTGGTCGGATTCCAACATGGAGCCTCTGCTGGGTTCCTCCGGGAGCATGCAGGAGGTTCGGTGGAGACCCGACATTGTCCATATTTGCGAATAAGAGAGGGAATCGAATGTCTGTGGAGGTTCTCAGTCATCCAGGTTTCTTGTCGATAACATCCTGTCGTGGCAACTGAACCTGAATTTCTTCACTTGAAGACGTTTCAGCCTCTCATCTCAGAGGCTTCTTCAGTTCCAATGACCCGAGGGGAGTTTCCCAATACAAGTGCCAGGGTTGTGGGCGGGTCCAGGTTATGCAAATGGAAGAGTTGGTCTGGAGAAACAAGGTCTAAGGGGGGTTGTTATGCTAATGGGGGCGTCGTTCGTTGGGGACAAAGCAGCAACTTTGGTGTGATTACTTGGACTTGAATGTGAAACGGCAAAGCCAAACAAAGGAGTGAGACCTGTTGGATCCCATGGACTGAGGCTAACGTGCAAGTTAGCTTGGGCGGCTTCTGGTGGTGGATCTTTCCTGGTTGTTTGGAGGGTGCAGAAGCTCCTGCTCCAGATCCGTCTTGGTAGGGCGTTAAATGTTTGTTGTGTCTGAGGCCCCGTCCTCCGCTCAGAGACGGTTTTTCGGTTTTGGAGCTGTGGTTCTATATGTGGCCCTGTGAGCGACGGGTCCAGGGTGAACCCTGCTTCCCGCGCGATAACAGCCGCGGGAAAGGCTCCCGTCCGCCACCGCGGCCCCGAGGGCAGCTGTGGATCATGAATGAATGAATGATTTTCAATCCACAGCACTGTAAAGAAAGAAGTGAAAATATACAAAAGCCTAATTATCTCCAGGACCGGCAGTGCGTCTCCCCACGGACGCTGTTTATAACGGCACGGTGGTGAGTTTGCTGCGCGTGTTCTCCGCCACCCCGAGGGTTTCCATCACTTATTGATCAGCGTGGGGGGAACCTGCTTCGGCTCTGAGTCCACATTAACGGACCATGAAAATCCTGAAAACGCGGTACGACCGGACTTAATTAGCACCCACTTATCGCAAAACATCGCACAAAAATGTTCCTGACTCATTGGTTGGGCAAGGGAAGGAGGCGACGCTGTAAAGTGCTTCCTGCTAAGTGACATTGAAGTTCCCTTACTTGTCGCTTCCCCCAAATCGCCGGGTGAAGACCACCGAAAGAACCGGGCGGGGGGGAGAGATGAGTCTGGAGTGCACGTGGGCGTGCACTTTATTATCCGCAAAAGGGCTGCTCTTCAGAGAGCTTGGAAAACATTGGTCCCTTTCAAGGGCGTATTCATTTAGAGGACTCTTGAGTTTACGACGGACTGGAATGCCCTGTTCCGCTCGAAAGTCGGCGTCTATTTGAAGCCGGCGCGTCATCAATCTTTCATAAAATCCACAGTGTGATTAATTTGGACCCCGGGATGGAAACGCTGGAATCAATTCTTAACAGCGCGTTGGTTAATCTACATATTCTTTGCAGTCAAAGCTCATTATCTTTATGTACCAACAACTCATTTTGAGTTTTCACAGCCGGTAAAAGCTGCATGAATATAAAGTGTGGTTTATTTTTGTACACTAACAGACCTCTAACGTTCTTGATGGTGAGGCGCTCAGATCTATTAGAATCCAATCCATGCCCATAAATAACAGTTATTCAGTGGAATTGCACCTGATAATATTGTTGCTAGAATAGCAACATGGAGGTGGAAGCGTCCACAGCGTTCATGGAAGCATAACCATGTACTACCAGATGGTTGGAGTGTTGTTATCTTCTCCCTGCGCTGCTTCGCCGTGTGAACCACCCGGTTAGCGGTTAGCTAACTCCGCAGTTATTCTCGGACCTCTCGGTCGCCCCGTTTTCTCGCTGCTTCCGTCCGCGTTGCCGCAAGTTGACATCCGACCAGTGTCCGCGGTGGTTTCTTAAAATGCCCCTCAAGAAGTATCACTTAATGGGTGTGGCTTATGGGTTCCACCAATCACCAAGCACCTATGAGGTCCTATAGAACCATAAAAGAGGGAGCAAAATGTTTTCTAGGAACTGAGGCGCTGGTTCCTCTGGTGTCCGGATACACCGAGTAATGGCCTTGTTCCTGAAAATGGTCGAGGAACTGCAAGTATTTTCTACGGTGCCAAAGCGGCTATGTAACTAGTTTTTTACAACAGAAACTGGCTCAGTTGGCCTCGCCGCCGTCCCTCCGAGCGGAAGGTCCCGATTCGGGGCACGGACTCTTTCAAAGTCACATTTACAAATACTGTATATAGGAATTCAACACAGTGGCATTGATTCACCGTTCACCAACCGGCTGCTTGCACTTTGTCTACTGAGCCATCGGAGAGGAGGCTCAGCTCGTCGCTGCCTCACTTTGCGTCTTTCCACCCTATTTGAGCAGGAAAATACACAAATTCAGCCACGTTGACAATAAAAATCATCGGAACCATACGATAATAACATTTCCAGCACAGATCAGTGGACAAATATTTACAAATTTATTCTTTATCATTTGTTTTCTATGATGACACAGGGGAGGCACTGCCTCCCCTGCCTCCCCTGAATGCATGTCATCGGGGTCCAACCAATCACAGAGCACCTATAGAACCCCAGAAAGACCCTGCCTCGGAGTAGGAGCTTAAATGTCTTTCGTAATTGAGGTCCACGTTCCCTTCTTCCTCTGCTTCTCTGAATACGGCCCGGTTCCTGAAAAGGCCAGAGGAACTGCAAAAAAGTTCCTGCAGAAAGTCGATTTTGTTACGCGACCATCAATGTCCCCTTTTCGCGCCGACGCTCCAGACGTCGGTTGCCAATTTGTTTGTAAAAAGAAGCCCCTTACCTTCACCCGGCGTTTTTATTATAAAAAAAAAAACTCCAGCCAAGTGGAAAAGCGGCGCTGCTCTCCGAGTCTGGAGGCTACGCCGGGAAAATAAAAACCTTAATCAGAAACTGTGTGGCAATCGGAGAGTTTATCAGCTCTGCCCCGCCTCCCGTTGATGTAGTTACCGTGCCGGGGCTGCCGGGCCGAGCGCCATCCATCAGCCTGCGCGGATCCACGGGGCAGCGAGCGCCGCGACACCGCCATTGGCTTTCACCCCGTCCTCGTTTTCACTCAAGACACTTCCATTTAGATTTTGTCAAGATACACTTGTCACGTTATATGTATTGTTTCGGAGTGATGG
Source organism: Fistularia tabacaria (assembly GCA_901007705.1). NCBI lineage: Eukaryota > Metazoa > Chordata > Actinopteri > Syngnathiformes > Fistulariidae > Fistularia > Fistularia tabacaria. The sequence continues at coordinate 161,244 of CAAKHD010031375.1, forward strand.
GCAGCAGAAGGGGTTCGTTTTTTTTTTTTTTTTTTTTGGTTTTTCCTTTTCGGGGGAAATATCTTCGCAGTCCATTTGTTAATGCTGGTAACTAATCACAGGGGGGAAAAAAGCGATAAAAGAAAAAGATAAGGGTTTGGTTTATTGCGAGTAGGTTCAGGGCGACGGCTGTTGAATCAAGATGAATTGAGGACACCGTCCACGCCGATTTTTGGGAAAACGTTGAAATCGACGACGCCGATGGAGCTTCTGATGTTCGCACGGAAGCGGCGAGGCTCTGCTAACGTGACACGTTTATCGCTGAACGGGAAAAGTACACTAAGGGCCACTCATCATAAGAAAGTATAATTGTCAAAGTCATGTCATTTGAAGGAATCGTGACGCAGCTACAATCCACTCCAGACTGGAGAGCAGAGGCATTTAAGTCTTAAACCGAGTTAAAAGGTACCGCAGAACAGAAGAGAATATTCCTTTCATCGTCCCACAGTGGGGACATGTCAGTCATTCACAGCAGAGAGTGGAGGTAGGCCTTCTTTAAGAAGATATAACGAAACAATATGTTGACAATGTGTCAAACAGTATAGCAGACACGAGGAGCTGGGAATCGAACGGCCAACCTTCCAGTTGGTTCATAAACGCAACCGAGGGAGAGAGAAAGATGTTTAAAGATGACGACCCTTTGTCACATAACTGTCCAAAGAGGATGCATTAGCCTCGGTAGCCACTCTTCCCCCCAAAAATACCGAGCTTCCGCGCCGACGGGGGCTGATTCACCGCGTCTGTTCCGCATCGTACGTGAGGGTATTTTAGAGCGAGTATTTCTGGCAAAGTACACGGAGTATGCTGCATCGCTGTGTTACGCTGCATGACGTGCCCGTTGGAACACCTCAAACTAACTCATCCGCCCACAATCCAGATGCTCGTTACACTGTAAATACCATTTTCTACAGATCCCTCAGGAGGGAGCGACGAAATAGAAGGGCTCAGATGTTACAGGGTGAAGAGGTTCACAAACAGCCGCTGAGACACCCAGCAGATTCCTAATGTCTAATTTGATGGAAAATATTCAATGAAAGCTATCACATTAGTTCATTTTAGAGTTTTCATGCATGGGTCCAGGATACAGTTCAGCTGAAGAGACGAGAGGAACAAGGGGGTCTGGGAAGGACGTCAGGAACGTAAGGAAAAGGCGTATTCCTACGTCAAGAACGTAGGGAAAAATCATATTCCAGGACCTCCCGGGATACTCCAGCAGTGACGTGCAGTCAGGGGAGGCTGGAGAGGCCGTGCCTCACTTGCCAGTCTTGGAAAGAAAAAAAATGTAAAATAAAAAAAGAATGAACTGGTTATATTTATTTATCAGTGATTTGCACTTTAGAGGTATTTTTCGTTTCACTTCAGCAGTTTTAGATTGTTTTTTTATCGAAAATCACTGGATTTTCACATGTACTGTCCAAATACAGAGAAGACGCGTGGTGAGGCAGCCGACTGTCGAGCCTCAACGTAGATTTTGCAATGACGGCTGACAGCTAGCATGCTCTGCACGAACACCGTACTGCTGTCTCTCTGTATGTCACTATCAAAACGTTTAAACACTTTTGCTCTATGAACTACATTTCCAACCGACAGTGTTTTTTTGGCAACAACTGTATGCGTGTTACTAGTTTGTTGTCGTGAGCGATCACAAAACAACCGCGAAGAGACGCTGATTCTGATTGTGAAGAAGTCAGTGCCTCACCAGCCGTGAACCTCCCCGCACGTCATTGTACTCCAGGATCTTCCCATGTAGGTCGTACGTAGCACAGATTATCTACAGCCTGCTACCCCTTCTGGAGCTCAGGCCGCCAACAAGACTTCGCCAAGCATCTCGGTCCTGAGCCAGCAGCGGTATCTCCAGCTTGGAACACGGTCCTTACGTTCCATGTACCGCTGGTGGTTGTAGCCCCGGTTGAGAGGATGATTTTCGGTATCGTGGCTTTCACCACCCTACGCCATGAGTCCTTCTGACGAAGGTCCATCTTCTCCCCTGGCCGGGATATCATGGTTTACTCTTGTCTGCGTATCTGTAACAGGTAGTGTTTTATGGGGCGAGGTTGTAAGCTCAACGCCCAACCCCCAACCTGGAGGACCAGGTCGTCTGACCTCTACCCCAAAACCTGCCCGGCTTGGTAAGAGCTACCAGGTGCAGAATCCCCACCGGTGTAGCTTCCAGGGTCATAGAAGTGCACAAGCCTCTCCACCACGGCAACACAGAGGGAGGACGTAGCACAGAGGTTCGGGATATTCCAGGATCTTCTGGGATGCTCCAGGATCTTCCCATGCAGGGAGTATGTAGTACTGAGGGTCAGAATATCCCAGGATATTCTAAGATCTTCCGGGGTACCCCAGGATCATTCTGTATAGGGAGCACATAGCATTGAGGGTCAGGATATTCCACATATTCCAGCACATCCTGCCGGGATCTTCTCACACAGGGACTCAGGAGACAAAGGTGGGGTTGTCCATGATCTGACCCCCACGAGATAGAATAGAGGTATTCCGCTGCTGCACACCTACGTAAACTATCCGACCTGCAGGTGAGGGGACCACAGTACAGAATACGAGGGACAAGGCGGGGAACAAGGCGGGGAACAAGGCGGGGAACAAGGCGGGGAAACGGCGGCCTCCGCCATGACAGCAGTTTGAGAGCAGTTGTGAAGGAACCTGGGGAGGTGGAGCAGCTTTGGGAACCCCATGTACCCCACCTCTAGGGCAGGGCTTTGTCAGTGGAGCAGGTTCCTCTCATCAGAAGGTTGAGGGTTCGATCCCTTGGCTCCTTCTGTCTGCATGCCGGATTGTCCGTGGCCAAGACCCCACACTTGCTCCCGGGGGTATGCTTGGCGCCTCGCACCGCAGATTGGCCGCCATCAGTGAGAGTGTGAGTGTGAATGGCTGAATGTAATTCAGTGTAAAGACCTTTGAAAGCACGAGGTGTTGAAAGCACTATAAGAGCAGCCGTTTACTTTTAGTGTCCCGAATAAGACAGAGGGAAACACAGAGAGCAGACATCTCTGTTTGTCCCAGCAAACATCTGTGGAACCATAAAATGTCTTGTTTACCTGCACTCACTGCCAGCTTCTCCCATTTCCCCCAAATTAAAACATCTGAGCTTTTCGTCATATAAAATAGTAACTACTGTTGGCTTTATGGGTCCCAGCCGTCCCGCCTCCATCACAGGACAGAAGCTAACGCTGTGTTTAAAAAGTGGATGGAACAATAAAAGGAAACGCCGCATCTCTTTGGCTTTAAGTGGATAGCCTCATAAAGGAGAGTGGATGCACGATGATGAAGAGCATAATCTTCTCCGAGTCGTTCTGGCTGCTTGAGTAGCCTCGGAACAGCGACCTCGCGCGCAAACACATTTGTACACGCCTTTATGTCAAATAAAGGTCCAACCCTTCGGACTCTTATTTATTCTGCCTCCGTTCTGAGTCATTCGTCTCCGCTTATAAAACATCCCGGCTGCACTTAACTCGGTAGATGTGAGAGAGATTTACTTCGCACACAACGTGAGAAGGACTTTGGATGCATCTGAATATTCATTCATGCATTCTCGAAATGTATGTCGCTTGTCCCGCACACAGGGTTGCATCCCAGCCGTCATTGGGCGAGAGTTGGGGTTTCACCCGGGATCGATCAAACATACGTCCGTTCACTCTGTCATTCACACTTCTTTTGAGGTCCAAAATCCATTCGGCAGCTGATTCACAGGTCATATGGAGACCGGCAGGTTCTCACCCCCAAGCCACGCATCGGAACCCCTTTCCCGTCAGCCTTCGACGCATCTGGAGCGTCGTTTTTCGACGTTTTTGACACCCCGGATGCCGATCTCTCCCCCCATTCTGATAACATGTCGAAACATTGCCACCTTTTTTGGGCGGGGGTTTGCACCACTGCTGCAGTCTGTATCTGCGTGCACTTTATACTTCAACACCTCATGGTTTAATGATCTCTGTTTAATGTAAGGGTTCACTTTACTGCTAATTTGCACTCAATTGTTGTTTTCATGTCACGGTGGGATTGTGAGAAAGGTCTTCTCGATTCCTCCAGTACATGCGGAGAAATGAAAATAAAGCTGACTTTGACTTTGACTTTCGGTTAGCTTTAGCTAGGGAGCTACTGGTGTTGATGTAGACATGACGCTCCGGGCTTTGTCGAAGAAATGACGAGAAAGGGGTTTGAATGCGTCGCTATGTGATGCTAAAGGGAAATTCTCCATCCGTCACGCTGCTCAGGCATTGGAAGGAGAACGTGTTGGGACGAGCCATGCAGCCATTCACTCCTTCGTTCACACCCACAGACAATTTAGCGTCTCCTGCCGTGGAAATCTCTGGTGGCCACTTTAAGAAGGTCAGTGAATAACAAAGAAAGGTCGGACCGGGCTTTCTTTTGTTTTATTTTTTAAGTTTATTTTGAAGCCCCAAAATGGTACAAGTCACAGAGAGTATACAGAGTAATCTGCAGGAGGCGGGGTCAAGAGATACGCCTGTGCGATCGTCCAGCGGCTCGCACAGGAACAGGAAGAACACTCCATCCATGGACTTGTTATTGAGGCAGGCAGTTGATCAAGCAGCAGACACCCCGTTCTGAATACACTCGACTGTTTTGACTTCGGCTCAGTACTTTTCCACCGAGGCTGTATTTTTCCACTGAGAACAGGATATTTTCCCCAGCATCGACACGGGTTCGGATAATAAGCAAAGTTTCTCACAGACCAGTAAAGTTATAGAGTCATATCAAATATTTGCACAACACTCCCATGAAAATGGAGACTCCACACAGAAAGGCTTCCCGTGGGAATCCAACCGGGAACCTTCTCGCTGTGATCCAATCATCCGAGTATCTGAGCCCGAAGAGCACGCGACCCAAACAAACCCCCCCCCACGTCGAAGATGAATCCATCGCATCGACTCCAAAAACCCGTCCTGAGCGGTTTCACCTCCGTGAACCGACGATGCGACGTCACGGCGGCGCCATCGCCTGCGGACTGTCGATCCCAGGCGGCTCCCGCTGCAGAGCCGCATGGCCAGAAGGGAAACGCTCCCGGCCAAAAGGCAGCGCTTCACGTCTCCGTTCATTATCAATGTTTTTGTTACGATTATTTTATCGTTATGGCAACCGGTGCAGACAATCGGCACGACGGTCGCCTTTTCTAGCTTCTCAACCTGAATCTACAATTCCTGCACGAAACTTAGTTGCCGTTTCTTCAACTGGATGTTTTCGGCGTTTGCTGAATAAGCCGATTTTTAACCGCAGGAAAGAAAAAAAAGCGGCATCAGGACGTTTGCCAGTTTGAAGTGGGTCTCAGGTCTTTCGCCCTTTGAAGGAGAGCCCTTTCAGCGGAGCTCGGCCGACACATTGTAAACCGCCATTTCCTTTTATCGAACCCGCAAGTCGCCCCCCAAAAATTTAATTTCACAATTTCCGGACTAATCCTCGGAATGAACGTAATCCTCGGAAAAAGTCACAACAATAATTGGCTCCATTCAGTTTCATAATCCCAGAACTACGCCGAGTCACAGCTGAAGCTCGGAGTCGTCGCTCGGCGCGCTTCGGCCCGTCAGAACCTCCATCGCCTCCCGAAGCGAAGACAAATCGGATTTTTCCAACGCCGATAGAAGATATGAAGGATAATCAAAGTGGGAAATTACACGGGAATAGGATCTATCACCACAGCCACAGGGCCCGCAAACAAAACACTTCGGCTTAACAACTAATTTTCAGAAATAAGGACGGGCAGGCCGAGGAGGCCAAATGTCAGGGATTTAAAACCGAGGGATCTGCTGAAGCGAACACGGACATCCGACAGAAATACAAAGGTATACTCTGCAAAATCCATGTTTTGGTGAGATATCAGAATTCAGGGTCCACGGTTCGATTCCGGGGGGCTCGGTGTTCTCCCCGGGTCTCCATGGGGTTCCTCCGGGTTCTGCAGGTTCCTTCCGCAGTCCAAACACATGCGGGAGGTTCATCGGAGACCCTTAATTGTGTGCATGAGGTGGTGAGTGGTTGGATGAAGGAATGAAGTTGAGGTTGGATGAAGGAATGAATGAATGAATGAGAGTGAATGGTTTTATCTTTATATGGCATCTGAATGAATGAATGAATGAATGAATGAATGAATGAATGAATGAATGAATGAGAAAGTGATTGTTGTATATCTATCTAATGTGTCAATGAGGGAGTGAATGACTGGCTGACTGAGAGAGTGAATGTTTTTTTTCTCTCTATATGACATATGAATGAAGGAATGAATGGATGAATGGTTGTATCTTTCTATATGGCATGTGAATGAGAGAATGAATGAACAGATGAATGAGAGAGTGAATGGTTTTATATCTGTATGTGACGTGTGAATGAGGGAGTGAAGGAATGAATGAATGAGAGAGTGAATGTTTTTTTTCTCTCTTTATGACATGTGAATGAATGAATGAATGATTGAATGAATGAATGAATGAATGAAGGAGTGTGAATGTTGTATCCCTCTATATGGCACGCTAATGAAGCAGTGAATGAATGAGAGGGTGAACGGTTTTATATCTCTATCTGTTGGGTCAATGAGGGAGTGAATGAACGGATGGATGAGAGAGTGAATGGTTGTATCTTTCTACATGGCATGTGTCTATTTGACATGTGGATGAAGGAATGAATGGATGAATGAGAGTGACTGGTTTTATCTGTACATGGCATCTGAATGAATGACTGAGAGAGTGAATGGTTGCATGTGTCTATATGACATGAGGATGAAGGAATGAATGAATGGATGAATGAGCGAGTGAATGATTATCAGTCTAAAGGAAGTGTGAGTGAATGGTTGTATATCTCTATCTGACATGTGAATGAAGGAATGAATAGATGATGAGAGAGTGAACGGTTGTATGTCTGTACGGCATGTGAGTGAAGAAAAGAATGAATGAGAGTGAATGTTGTATCTCTCTATAAGGCATGCTAATGAGGCAGTGAATGAATGAATGAATTAATGAGAGAGTGAATGGTTGTATTTCTCTATCTGACATGTGAATGAAGGAATGAATAGATGATGAGAGAGTGAATGGTGTTGATGGACGAGGGCTGAAACCCCGCCCCTCGCCCAATGACAGCCGGGACAGGCTACAGCCCGCCCACCCGACCCCGCCTTCAGATCATGAACGGATGAATAGAATACGATACATAATCACACTCGACCTTAGCGGCGTTTATGTTTTTCCATACAACTCTGGCCGTGAGCGGACTTCGGCTCTCCGTCCGACGAGGTCACGTTTGCATCATCACGTCACTGGTTTGCTGTGAACCCGACCGTCCTCCCACGAAGACATCGCCCTCCGTGCTGAAAGGAAACGGATCCCAAAAAGGACGGGAGGATTTAATAATGCATCACAAAACGCCCGGGTCCCGGCGGGTTCAAAGAAGTTAAATACAAAGACATTCTGCCGGCTGTTTATCCTGAAAACAATATGAATACTTCCAAGCGTAGCCGGCCAAAGTGTTCCGCGGGGCTTCGGGGTATCGGGCACCGCCGCTCTCCCCATTAGCGGCCGAAAAAACATTATTCGAAAAAATAACACCCTCGGAGATCAACCTCAGATAGCCTGTATGTTAAAAGCAGAAATTATACCAGTGTACTTGGCAGAAATCCCATCTGTCCTTTTATTCGGCTGCGGGTGAAGAACAACAGATAACAAATATATAGCTGGAGATTGTAGCGCCGAGTCAAAATGGATTCTCATTTTCCATAGCGGAAGGCTTGTTCGAACGCTCTCCGTGTGAAAATTGCGACGGAGTGCGCGGGGAACTCGGATGGCGGGAAAATCGAGGGGCGGAGAAGAGCGGGGTAAGCGGGGGAGGGGATAGCTTTTCAGAATAGCAACTGGAAGGCGTTTTTTGCGAGGCCTCGACGTCTCCAACGCCGACATTTATTCGCCGTCATCCGTCGCCAAACGGACGACGCTCGACGCTTTCAGCGGCTTCGTCGGACTCGCCCCGAGGCTGCGTTGGCGCGACCCCGCCGGGACACGAAACACAACATCCGGGGCTCTCGAACTTTCCCGCTGTCTGGTTATCTGGGTGTGATGCGCCGGGAGGCTGGAAAGGTTACGGGCCAGGAAGAGGGAATTCATTATCCTTGAACAGGCTCGAGCTTTGGCGCGGGAGAGAGAGAGAAAGACCTTAGATAGGGCGGACGTGCTTCCTCCCCCCACGGCTCCGCCAGCCTCCGGTATCTCCCCGACCGGCTCATGATGAATAGGCCCGATCGGCGGGACGGACAACCGGAGAGGCGGGCAGCGCCGAGGCGACGGTAAAAGATGAAGAGGAGTTAAGGCGCGTCGGGTTCAGCACAAACCGAAACCCCCCGTCGTTGTACATTCTGACAGCGTGCGCAAGGACTGCTGCTGGAGGCCAGTCGTGTTGTTGGTGTCAAATGAAGGACGCTGCGTCATTGGACTCGTCAAAGTTTTCCTTTGGGTTCCTCCAACTCATCGGGGTTTGTGTAAAGCGTTAGCAATATGCGCTGTGAACGGTCACGTTCTCGGAGCGGTCGGAAAGCCGAAAGCGCCATCTATGAATGCATGATGGTTGTTTATTTCATTCATTCATTCATTATCGATACCACTTTTCCTGCAGTCAGGATGCTATTCACCCTCCCATCCACACGCCATGCAGAGACAAACAACCGTTCACTCTCATTCACACATCATATAGATTCACCCTCTCATTCGCAAGTCAGATAGAGGCTTACAACCATTCATCCTGTCATTCACATGTCATATGGAGACATACAGCCTTTTCAGTCCCTCATTCAAAAGTCAAACAACCATTCACCCTCTCATTTAAACGTCATATAAAGGCATTCATCCTGTCATTCACATATAAGACAGATTCACCCTCTCATTCACACGTCCTATGAAGACATACAACCATCCATCCTGTCATTCAAATGTCATACAGAGATATACCGCCATTCACCCTTTCATTCACATTGTCTTGTAGTAACAAAACACATTCACCCTCTCATTCACATGCCATGTAGAGACATAAAATCATTCACCCTCTAATTCACACATCATATAGATTCACCCTCTCATTCGCATGTCATATCAAGTCATACATACAGTCATTCTCTCATGTACACATCGTATAGGGACATGCAAGCATTCACCCTTTCATTCACGTCATGCGGGGACATACAACCATTCACTCACCAATTAACATGTCGTATGGAGACATGCAACCATTCACCCTCTCATTTATACGTCATATAAAGGCACACAACCGTTCATCCCGTCATTCAAATGTCATATGGAGACATACGGCCATTCACCCTCTCATTCACTCGTCATGTAGACATGCATGTGTATTATTTATCTAGATATGTATATGTGTATATATATGTAGGTATGGGTATGTGTATGTACATATGGGTGTATATGTTTGTATGGGCATGTATATATATGTGTGTGTGTGTGTGTGTGTGTGTGTGTGTGTGTGTGTGTGTGTGTGTGTATGTACATGTGTGTATTTATATGTTTGTGCATGTATATATTCTTTCTTTTCTAACTGTGTGTTTTTTTTGGTTTTTTGGTAATTTCGTTTTATTTTATGTTTATTTATTTGTTGGCTTTTTGGTATTGTTATTGTTGCGCTTCTGCGAGATACGAATTTCCCCAATGGGGATCAATAAAGTATTATCTTATCAACCGTTCACCCTCTCATTCATTCATCCAAACATCTTGCTAGGAGTTGCTGTCTGATTCAGTTGGTCCGACACGGTTCGACGGTGTTTGCTTTACCACCCTTTGGAAGATGCTTATCTGTCAGGATGTCCTATTTTTGTTGCTTTCCTTGTTCAGTGCAAACACACGCCGCAGTGGTAAACAGGAATGTTGCTCGTTTCCTGCATCGGCGAGGGTCGGTTGCAGCTCCGGCGGTGTTCGCTCTCCCGCCACGTGTCGGATGAGAAACCTTTCCATGTCCTGGAGAAAAGGTTAATTCTCTTAGCCTCGCAGAAAACTTAGTTGGTGTCCGGAGGTGAATTTGGACTTGCCCTTGTTTTCTGTCTGCGATGGTAATCTAAGACGGGCTGAGAACTTCCAGTCCACGGGGACCTTGCGACCTTCAGCGGGGAGGTTCAAACATGAGCCAGATATGGAGGCACTAGCTCTGCTGCAGAGTCGACGCAGACATGCGGTGCCTGTCTGAACGGATGAATGCATGAATGCATGAATGCATGAATACATGAATACCTGGAGGACGTCCGTGTGTTTTCTAGATGTGGATCATGTGCCGGTCAGCACTTTGAAAGTCTGCATGTTCCAGTGTTTTTGTCAACGAATGGATGGATCTGATAATTTTGTCAATATATGGCTGTATTAATGTTTCAGTCAATGAATGGGTGAATTAACATTTTCGTCAATGAATGGATGAGTTGATGATTAAGTCAATATGCAGATGAATTTAAAGTTTTAGTCAATACATTCATTATTTTTATCTTTTAGTCAATAATGTATGGATGACCTTAATATTTTACTCAATGAATGGCTGAACAAATGATTAACTCACAATATTGACAAATAAATGTTTTAGTAACTGACTGGATGAACTCCATGTTTTGGTCAATGAATGTTGGATCTCATAATTTATTCACTGAATGGTGAATTTTATATTTTATTCAATATAAGGCTGGATTGGTGTTGTCATCAATGAATGGATGAATTGATATTTTAGTTGATGAATTTGAGGTTTTAGTCGTTGCAGGCGTGGATTTGATGTTTGCGGCAATATATCGGTGGATCTGTTAATTTTGTCGATATACGGCCGTATTAATGTTTTAGTCAATGAATGGGTGAATCAACATTTTTGTCAGTGAATGTAAGAATTGATGATTGAGTCAATATGCAGATGAATTTAAAGTTTTAGTCAGTATATTATTATTTTTTTATTATATAGTCTCTGAATGTATTAATTAATGTTTAGTTGATGAATGGATTGACTTAATATTTTACTCAATGAATGGCTGAACATATAATGAATTCACAATATCGACAAATAAATGTTTTTGTAAGTGACTGGATGAACTCATGTTTTAGTCAGTGAGTGTCGGATCACATAATATATTCACTGAATTCACTCTACATTTTATATTTTATTCAATATAAGGTTGGACTGGTGTTGCCATCAATAAATGGATGAATTGATATTTTAGTTGATGAATTTGAAGTTTTAGTCGTTGCAGGCGTGGATTTGATGTTTTCATCAATATATGGATGGATCTGGTGTTGTTGTCAATATACGTCCGTGTTCATGTTTTTCAATGAATGGGTGAATTAACATTTTTGTCAATATGTGTATGGATTGGTGGTTAATTCAATATGCAGATGAATTTAAATGTTTATTTATACGTGTATAAATTTTATGTTTTAGTCAATGAATGGATGATTCACATGTTTTAATTAATGAATGGATTCATCAATGTTTTTCGTCGATGTATGGATGAACGAAGTCTTTTACTCAATGAATGGGTGAATTGATATTTCAGTTGATGAATTTGAAGTTGTACTCATTGCAGGCATGAATTTAATGTTTTCGTCAATATGTGAACGGGTCGTATGTTGTAGTCAATGAAAGGATGAACTTCATGTTTCAGTCAATGAATGGATGAATTATTGATACACTCAATATATCGATGAACTTCATGTTTCAGTCAGTGAATGGATGAATTAATGTTTAACTCAAATAATGGATGAATTGATTTTTTTTTAGTCAATGAATGGATGAATTATTTGTGGTGTGCTGGTGGACAGGGATGGAACACTGTGTTGACTAGCGCTGCTCGCTAAATGCATGTGTAGAGAAATGTAGTTCTTTTTATACCTTTTTCATTTGTAGCCACGGGACTACATATGGGACTACAAAATTAGCTCCCTCGCTACAACGTGGAACAACCGGATTTTTTGGTCCTCAGTCCCATGTTGAATTTTCAAAAATGTGTAAACCTCGGCTCCGGCTTTTTCAGGGGTCGAAATTTTGGAAACACGGCGACAAATCTGACGCGTCAGAATGCGAAACTATTTTTCCAAGCGACCCCGCCAGGAACAATGGCGCCTCTTCAAATGATTTTAATGCATCTACAGATAACAGAGTGTCTAGTGTTTATTCAGTGTCCAATTTTTAAATTAATTTTTTCTTATCGTTGTGTAACGGGGGGAATGAATTTCCAGTACGAGGGGAATTGAGTTTTTTTCACGGGAGAAACGATAGTCGATAGTCTCACCGAGTCGCTGCCTCCGTCTCATTATTAGTTATGGTGACATTTCTGCGACTGGAGAATTGCATTTTGCGTTCTGAATCATTTCTAATTGGCATTCCGATGACGCCGCGCTCAGGTCCTCGCATGACTTCGCAACAGAGCGACTTTTCAGCCGGCGAATAGCGAGACGGGCGGGTGACGGAGGACGTCCGTTAAAAAGAAAGAGTTTGTAAACTTAGCGACACCGTTAGCGGAGCAGGAGGTGCGAGATGACGAGCTGTTCCTGAAAAACAGACGCGTGAAAATTGATGGAGTCCCTGGCAGGCGGTTGACAGACGACAGGAAATGCGCTTTATGGCAAAAGTGTGAGCGGCGTTGGACCGAGTGTGTGATCACCTGAATGAATCACATCCAAGGTCGATACATCAGGAGCTTATTTCTGCAGTAAATTTCAGTAATGCGACATCATGGGAGAATGTACTTCAGGGATGTTCTAATAGGCGATCAAGTGAATTTCCAATCTGCGGGGGCTGTAAATTGCGTGTGTGTGTGTGTGTGTGTGTGTGTGTGTGTGTGTGTGTGTGTGTGTGTGTGTGTGTGTTTGTGCTGACAGGACACCCACAAAAATACAAGGATGGATGGGGCTTCGGGGGCCAATTCAAAGAGTCCACGTCTTGGTCATCGTTGTCAGCAAAAGTTCTTGATGAACAGAAGCTGCTTTTCGGACGGAGAAGTTCCAAGGGGTGTCCTGCTCCCGTTCGGCTCCAGGAACTGGCCTCCTTCGGGGGTGGAACTTTTTAGCCGGGCAGTGAGGGACCACGGTCGGGACCGGTGTGACACAAGCATCTTTGGCGCCACACACCAAGGAAAAACAACGACGAAGAAGATGAGAAGGACGACACGTAGCACCGAAAGCGTTCGTGTTCTGCATGGGCTATCAGATGGGATAGACTTGAATTTCTCCACTTCGTCTTCAAGTGAGGAAATTCAAGTGCGGTCGCCACGGCAAGAAGATTTCCACAAGAATTCCCCATGACCTGGATGACTGAGAACCTCCACAGACATGGGTTGGAGTGTTTTTAATCTTCTCCCTGCACAACTTGGCCGTGTGAAGAACCCCGTTAGCCGCTAGCTAACTTGTCTTGGTCAGAAATGTCGATGTTCCACTGCAATACTTGGAAACCCCTCTGAGGCGTAAGAAGCCAGAAGACCCTGGACGTTTTCCATATTTTGTCTCGAGAAAACAGCCGCTTAGTGAATGTTTTTAAACTTTGGTGCACCGCTGGAAGTATCCGCTAATGGGCGCGACTTACGAGTTCCACCAATCACCGAGCGACTATGAGTTCCTATGGCGCTGGAAAAACTCCCCTCCTGGAGCGGAAGCCGAAGAGGACAACGATCCCTGGTTCCTCCGCTGTCCGAGTGCACCAAGAAACGGCCTCGTTCCTCAAAAGCTCCTCCGGCGCGAGAAGGGTTTAATAGAAGCTTCTCACAGCGGCGCAATTATTTCCCGGACAGAAATGTGCTGACGCCCTCCACGAACAGAAAATGCATTTATGCAAACCTCGTACGGACCATATGTTCCTCCCATGACCAGCGCCCGCCGCTGTTTCCACGGGCATCCGCAAGAAAATGTTTGGGACCGGATCGTTTAGCGGCTGCAACGTCCGCGGTGATAATTATCCTGTTTTTTTTTGTTCTGGGTTTTTCTTTTCGGAGGGGGGGGTTCGAGGGAATGGATCCAGCTGCAGCTGATGAATATGCTGATACGCTGCGCCAGCGGGGCTTCGCCATCAGTTCAGTGCATTTTTGTTCTGTACTATTATTCCTTTCTTTTATCTCGCGATCTATTAATCATTAAAATCATAATAGTGAGAGGAACGTGGGAGAACGGGAGCCGTCAGCAGCTACAGGACATCATTAGCTGTCTTTTTGTTCAACCACCAGCGTCGTGAAGAGGCGCTTCTCCAACAACGTACAATTCCCTCCCTTTTCACGTTCAGAAGCGTTCGCGCTACATCTCGTTTGAGGAGAAAATGTGAATCTCTCCCTCCCGCAGAATCCGACTCTCAGACGCCTCGTCGGAGACGAGACGAGCCCTCGTTTTCTACGTGGTCTTCAATCCAAACTGTCCATCGGAGCGAATAACAATGCTGCCCTCTGGTGGTGATGGAGAGGGACGAGCGTGATGTTCTCACACCAGCCAGGAGGAACCATCCGTACAGGAAGGAACCATCTTTTAAATGTATTCAGTAGTCTCCATGTTCTCCCCCGTGTCTGGGTAGGGTTCCTCAGGGTTCTCCGGGTTCCTCCCAAAGCCCAAACACATGCAGGAGGTTCATCCGAGACACTAAACTGTCGAGACGTGTGAATGAAAGAGTGAACGGTTGTAGACCTTTATATAATGTGTGAATGAGAGGATGAATTGTTGTGTGTCTTTTTTGACTTTTGAATGAGAGGATGAATTGTTGTGTGTCTTTATCTGATGTTTGAATGAGAGGATGAATTGTGTGTCTTTATATGATGTTTGAATGAGAGGATGAATTGTTGTGTGTCTTTATCTGACGTTTGAATGAGAGGGTGAATTGTTGTGTGTCTTTATCTGATGTTTGAATGAAAGGATGAATTGTGTGTCTTTATATGACGTTTGAATGAGAGGATGAATTGTTGTGTGTCTCTGAATGACATGAATGAGAGTGAACGATTGCGTCTCTGTGACATGTGAATGAGTGAATAATGGGTCGTACGTTTCCGTGTGACATGTGAATGAGAGCATGAATGGCTGCACGTCTATGTCGTTCGAATGAGAGGATGAACGCTTGTATGTCTGTTTATGACGTGAATGAGAGGGTGAATGGTTGTTTACACGGCATCTAAATGAATGAGTGAATGTCTTTAGGACGAGGAATGAGAGGGTGAATGGTTGCATGTCTATATGTAAGGCGTGGGTGAGAGGGTGAATGGATTTCAGGCAGAAGTTAGCACTGCTGGCAGTGAATTAGCGTGTAAAAGCAAGCAGGTAGTTGTTGTTTTTGCACCTGTGATAATGAAATGAAATATTGCACCGAAAGAGCTGTTTTTCACGCGTCATTTTAGCCCGACATTTGAGTTTCACGAGGAAGCGGAACAGCCGGTCGTGAAACTCTTCTTCTACTCCTTCAGGAGTCTCCACAGCCTCAAGCTCCTCCTCTCCTCTTCCCCCCTTTCTGGTCTTCCTCCGGACCTCCTGCCCGGCAGATCGAACCTTCTGCCCAGATCTTCTCCATCCCGCCTCGTCCGTCTCCAAACCATCTCAGTTTGACTTCAAGAGATAATTAAACTATTGGAGACACCTTTTCTTCTTCTTCTTCTTCTCCTTGGTCCTGCTCCCTCCAGGGATCTCCACAGCCAATCATCTGCCTCTGCCTCCATCTGACCCTTTCCTCTCACACCAACTAACTTCCTGTCCTCTTCTTCTCCATCCATAGACCTTCTTCCTGGTCTTCCACTGGGCTCTCCAACCTCAGCATCCTTCTTCCACTCTCCCTCCTCTGTCCATGTCCAAACCATCCCCAGAACATCTAACACATGCTGTCCCTCTGATGGACTCATTACTGATCTTCTCCAACCTCACTCCCCATAGGGAACCTCTAACATCTTCATCTCCAGCTCTGCCTCCAATCTTCTCCTCAGTGATTCCAAACCAGACACCTTGGCTGCTCATACGTTCCTCCACTTCTTCGCCACCCTCTCCGTTGCTCTGGACTGCTCAAATCCTCCACCTTCGTCATCTCCACTCCCTGTAGCCTCACCGTTCTCCTCCATGCGTTCTTCACCTTCATCCCTCTCCTGTCGTTCCTCCGTGAACGGCGTCCCTCAGAATCAGAAGGTCGCCGGTTCGACTCCAGTCCAAGTGTCCTTTGCTAGAAAACCGAACCTGCAAGGTGGAGACCACTTCCCATTTTCACCTCCACCTCCCTAGATGTTCCTCCACCTGCTCCCTGCTCTCAGTAGAGTTCACAGCGTCGTCTGCAAAACGTCATCGTCCATGGAGATAAGATAAGATAAGATAAGATAAGATAAGATAAGATAAGATAAGATAAGATAAGATAAGACTTTATTGATCCCCATAGGAGAAATTCATGTCAAAGTTCATCCCTCCGCTAGTCCATCACCATAGCTATAATAATAATAACAATAATAATAATGATGATAATAATGATGATTGTGGTAACACTAATAATAATAATAGCAATGATAATGCTAACAATAATAATAATACTAATAATAATAATAATAATAAGTCTTCTTCTTCTTCTTTTTCTTTTCCTTTGGGCTTTTCCCTTCAGGTGTCGCCACAGCGAATCAACCTTCTCCATCTAACCCTGTTCTCTGGATCCTCCTCTCTCACACCAACGACCTTCATATCTTCTCTCACTGCGTTCATAAATCCTCTCTTAGGTCTTCCTCTAGATCTCCTGTCTGTCATCTCCAATTCCAGCATCCGTCTACCAATATAGTCCCTGTCCCTCCTCTGTCCATGACCCAACCATCTCAGTCTGGCTTCTCTGACCTTCTCTCCAAAACATCTAACATGAGCTGTCCCTCTGATGGACTCATTTCTGATCCTCTCCATCCTCATCACTCCTAAAGAGAACCTCCACATCTTCATCTGTGCTACCTCCAGCTCTGCCTCCTGTCTTTTGTTCAGTGCCACTGTCTCCAAACCATACAGCATCTCTGGTCTCACCACTGTTTTGTAAACCTTTCCTTTCATTCTAGATGATGTTCTTCTATCTCATTGAACCCCTGACACATTTCTCCATCCATTCCAACCTGCTTGAACCCGTTTCTTCACTTCTTCTCCACAGTCTCCGTTGCTCTGGACTGTTGACTCTAAGTACCTGAAATCCTCCACCTTCTTGATCTCCACTCCCTGTAGCCTCACCGTTCCACCCGGGTTCCTCTCATTCACACACATATATTCTGTCTTGCTGCGACTGACCTTCATTCCTCTCCTTTCCAGAGCAAACCTCCACCTCTCTAGATGTTCCTCAACCTGTTCCCTGCTCTCACTACAGATCACAATATCATCTGCAAACATCAATAATGATAATAATAAGAATGGCAATAATAATAATAATAATAATAATAATAATAATAATAATAATAATAATAATAATAAAGACTTTTTCATTGTTGTATCACTTTATTTTCTTAAATACCACGGAATATAAGCACTGTCAGACACACTGTATTTCAGCAGCAGTATACTTTACAGTCGCACGCACCGCCCTACTTTCACGAAGGGATCCACTGCAACAA
>CAAKHD010031375.1:178850-195580 GCA_901007705.1 Fistularia tabacaria
CTTCACTTCTTTTCCACAGCATCCGATGCTCTGGACTGCTGCATCTAACACCCTGAATCCTCCACCTTCTTGATCTCCACTCCCTGTAGCCTCACCGTTCCACCCGGGTTCCTCTCATTCACACACATATATTCTGTCTTGCTGCGACTGACCTTCATTCCTCTCCTTTCCAGAGCAAACCTCCACCTCTCTAGATGTTCCTCAACCTGTTCCCTGCTCTCACTACAGATCACAATATCATCTGCAAACATCAATAATGATAATAATAAGAATGGCAATAATAATAATAATAATAATAATAATA
The DNA here is from genome assembly GCA_901007705.1 of Fistularia tabacaria. Taxonomy (NCBI): domain Eukaryota; kingdom Metazoa; phylum Chordata; class Actinopteri; order Syngnathiformes; family Fistulariidae; genus Fistularia; species Fistularia tabacaria. Next base: position 179,155 of record CAAKHD010031375.1, read on the forward strand.
ATAAAGACTTTTTCATTGTTGTATCACTTTATTTTCTTAAATACCACGGAATATTAGCACAGTCAGTCACACAGTATTTCAGAGGCAGGAGACATTCCAGTCGCTCGCAACGCCCTACTTTCACGAAGGGATGCGCGGCAAAAACCCCGGGTGGCACCGAGACGCCACATTGACACACACATTCACACACTCACACACACACACACACACACACACACACACACACACACACACACACGTACGCACTAGCATGCACGTTCACTTCACGGTGCCACCCTGGTTCCACTTTTGTCGGGATTTTGTTTTTTTTCTTAGCATGCAGTTCCGGTGATCGATGACGGCAAAATAAATAAAATCAAAACAGTTGGAAAATAAATAAAAAATTACAGACACGATTATTTCGGACTCTAATTAAGACCGGTTGGTTTCTTGTTGTTTTTTTTATTTTTAATTTTTTTTTAAAGGGGGATTTCGTTACCGCTTCCGTTCATCAATCGTAGAAAATGACGGCCGTGCATCACGAGACCAGGTCAGTGAGTTAATATATTCATATTAAAAGATTTACAGATCCCGATGCGGAGTGTTCCACCTTGGAGTTTGACCTTTCACCGATTTTGCTGGAACCCTTCGTGGCGGTGCCATCATCGATGCGGCGACGGCGGCTCATCGAACACCATCCGGCATCGCCTTTTTTTTTTTTATTTTTTATTTTTTTCAAGATTCCCGCCAGGTTACACGTGGACGACGTCCGTCTCCGCGGGGATTTCGTTGTCGGTTTTATTCGGGAAGAGAAAACGCAACAAGGGAGAGGAGACACTTCATAGCATCGGCGCGTCAGTGCGAGAGGATGAATTCGCGTCCAGTTGGGCGCAGTGAGTGAGGAAGGCGTTTCACAGACACCCACATCCCCCGAGTCCACGGTACAAACTAAAAGGCATGCTTCCAGGCACGGACATTATTTCTTTCTTTTTTTTTTTTGTACAAAAAACAAATGAGGGATGCAGCGGGAACACAGAAGCTGAAGTTCCAGCCCTTTTTTTTTTTTTCTTTTTTAATTAAAAACAATGACAACAGAAGAGACGTCGGCGGCCCGTCCTCCCGTCGGCGAGTGCCAGCCTCAACGCCAACGTCGCCATCCAGGGATTTGGCTTGTTCTCAGCTTTCGTGATAAACAGTTTGGTTTTGGGGGGTTTTGTTTGTTTGGATCCCTCGAGGAGGGAAGGAACAGAGCGCTGATTTCATCTCGCCTTCACATTCTCCAACATAAATTCTCGGATCCTTCGGCATGGCGCGGTTTCACGACGGGGAGGGGACGGGGGGGGGGGCGCGTTTGCCGACGAGTTAGTTTTACAGGTCGTCTTCATTCCGCTCATTGGAAATTACAAAAAACGCCCTTGAAGGCTCATTTATGCTCAGGTCGCGCACGTCAAGAGGTGCGTGGCGAACGTCACGAAGCGTCACCGCCAACGTACTTGCCGTTTCGTGCTTTACGTTGCCACGGTTCTTACGCACGGCTTCCACTGGAGGGCAGTGGTTGGCAAATTCAGCGAATTCTCCTCCCCGGTTTTGCGGCGCAACGCTGCCCCCCCCCTCCGATGACTTGCGGTGGTACTGCTCCGCTTGCGTTCGGCCACGTATCCGCGAGCTGGCCCGAAAAAACACGGGGAGTTACGCAGGAAATGGACGGACGGAAGGTTCCGTCGGCATTCGACGCGGAGCAGAAATGAGCCTTTGGTCACATTTTGTGTTTGGCGGATGTTCGGCGGCTCCGGCCAGGAGTCGATAGGTCGATAGGTCGATAGGTCGCTGTCACAAACGTTCGCCGACGAAACGTCTCGAGTCGCCGGTCACGACGAGGCCCGCCGGACCCGGCGCCTCACTCCGCCTTCTCGTGGAGGGAGGCGCGCACGCGGTTGCGCATGTAAAACGCGGTGAGGGCGCAGCAGCACGTGGTGAAGATGAAGAGCGCCACGGCGTCGTGCGCCAGGTCGCCGTGGAGCCGCTCGTAGAGCGGGCGCCGCTCGCTGAAGTCTGTTCGCAGCGCCTCGATCTGCACCAGCGTGCACCCCACCACGAACACGTGGAAGATCTGGTGGCCCTGCCCGATGAAGTCACACCTCCCCGGGAACAAGCTCTCCGGGTGAGGGCAGGAGAAGAAGTAGGCGCTGATGAGGAAGAAGAGCACGTGGTAGAAGTGGTGCGTCACCACCGGGTCGGAGCAGCCCTCCCCGTAGCAGCTGCAGACCCGGTGGACCACGGGGCTGATGTCCAAACAGTAAGCCAAGGCGGAGGGCACCACTTGGAAAAGCTTGTGGGCGAACTTGGGCAGCTCGGGACTGGCGTATTTGCCGTAGCAGCAGCCGAAGCACGTCAGCCAGGACAGGAACGCGGCGGCGGGCAGGAAGAGCCCTCGCACCCGGGTGTGCCAGCTCTCCTCGATGGTGTAGTAGTAGTGAGCCAGGCCGCTGCCGTACTGGTAGACGGCCACCCCGACGTAGTCGAGGAAGTAGAAGGTGTAGTGCGAGAGCTCGGACTTGGCGGAGAAGAGGTGAGCCAGGGCGCTGAAGGAGAGGTAGGTGAAGGCCGCCAGGAGGACGATGAAGAGCGGCTGGGCGTGGGGGTCCCGCAGGAAATCCACAGTCTCGGAGATCTCCTGCCACTTCACCAGGATGACCAGCGCCGCCAGCAGATGGGTCCACACGTTGATGGTCTCGTTGTGGCGTTGGAAGAGGGTGAGGAGGTAGTAGCGCCAGCTCTGGTCCGGCTGCCGGTAGCCGGTGAGGATGTGGCGCTCCTGGAACACCCACGGGACGTCCGACACCTTCACCGTGCACGGCAGCGTCGGGAAGGCCGACTCCAGCAGCTGCGGGATCTGGCGCAGCTGCTGCGCGTTGATGAACAGCCGGCCGATCTGCTCCATCACCACTGTCGCCATGGCAACCCTGTCGGCGGGGGAAGGCGGGGAGTGAAAAGCGGAAATCAACAACCGGGGCGCTCGGCGAGTCGATAGAAATCTCTCGGCCCGTTCTGGGAAAAATTCACGTGAACGCGGGATCCGTCAGCAGACGAGGGGACGGATCACCAGCCGACATCCCGGGACAGCCTGTCGTTACCGGACCGTCGACTGCGCCCGAATAAAAGCAGCACCCACGAAATGTGGAGATTGAAAGAAATTGTACATATATGGGCTGCGTTTATCTAAAAGCCGCAAGTGTCCATTCATCAACCTGTTTTTAGCTTTTACTCAAACACCAACCGTGAATTCCTTTTCTCCGAACGGTGCCTGGAACGCGTCTGGTTAAAAAAAAAACTGAAAAAAATACCAGGAAAAATCATCGATCGCTGTTTTCATCTTATTTGCAGCGGCTCTATTTCCTTCTTCGACACCCAGATCGATCGCCTTTAACTCGAAAGCATATGCATTTCTGCGTGTTTTCCGTGAGGCGCAAAATGACTGATCTGAAGAACGAAGTGAAAGGGCGTTCGATGAAATCCGAACACTTTCATTGGTCCGCCGTGACCTGTTCGGAAAATCGGTCCGACTTGACGAGGCTTCCTTTTTTTGCCGCCGTGAAGCTCGTCAGCCCGTGAAAATCCATAAATCCGCCGCGTCATCGTGTAAGCGTTCGAAGCGTTGTGAAAAAAGTTAGTAAATCACGGAATAAACCTCGCAGTCGTACCATCTTCTCCATCGCCGATGGCTTCGGGGGAAATGCGATTCCGTTAAATTTCACCGGGCGGCAAACACAAAGATAAAATCGTCCGCTGATTTCAAAAACCGCCGCTGCCGACCCGTCCCGGGCCACCTTTGCCCTCCGCATTGTTCACCCCGACGCTTTGCGCTCGGGACGGTTTCCTACTCCTGTGCCCGACAAAGGCGGCGGAGGTCGGCCGGGGTCGCGGGAAGGAAAAAGCGAAAAAACAATGGAGCGAAATGGGCCGTTATGTAACATCTACCCTTTGCACATACATCCGCGCTCACGCTCCGCCGGACTCAATCCGGCGTCCGGCTCGGCTGCCACCGCGGCCCCGACGGCCTTCCACTTCTTTTTTTCCCCTCCGACGGAGAAGAGAGCGACTGCGGCTGACAATTATCTGATCCCTTTTGAAGAACGCGAGCAAACGTGTAGAAGTTATGTAAGCGTGGAAGCTATTTTTTCACTGCGCGAGGACGGAGAGAAGCGTCACCCGCCTCTGAAAATGTCCGTCGTTGAACGGTCATGGTTTTTTGACGCGGCGCCCCCCTGTGGCAGCACGGTGCAATTACAAGTAAAGTTGCCCAAAACAAAGCCGTGTTTATTGTTAAGACAAATTGTCACATGTTCTATTTTGTATTTTAGTGAGAATACAATCATTCAGCCTCTCATTCACACGTCATATAGAGACAAAAGCATTCAGTCACTCATTCACACGTCGTTTAGATTTACAGCCATTCGCCCTCAAAGGCAATTCTATTGTCAATCCTGCCAAAACTACTCTTCTTCAGTCTTCACATTCACATACAACCATTCATCCTGTCATTCTCATGTATTCTACAAACATACAACCATTCACAGGTCCTACATAGAGACATTGAACCATTCACTCGCTCATTCTCATGTCATATGGACATGCAGCCATTCATCCTTTCATTGGTGCGTCATATAGAGACACATTCACTCTCATTTTTACGTCATATACAAAAACATGCAACCACTCATCCTCTCATTCTCATGTCATACAGACATGCAATCATTCATCCACTCATTAATGCGTCATATAGAAACACATTCAAAATAGAATATTCAACTGTTGACGGTCTTATTCACACAGGTCACATGGAGATAATTTCATAATTCACTTCCTCATTCACATGTCGAATAGACTTGTCGTGGCAACTGGACTTTGTATTTCTTTACTTGAACACGTTTCACCCGTCTTCAAGTGAAGAAATTCGAGTCCAGTTGCCACGACAAGAAGGTTTTGACAAGAATTCACCGTGACCTGGATGACCGAGAACCTCCACAGACACGTCAAACAGGCCTACAAGCATTCATGCGGTAGGATAGAAACGACACCGTCCACCCTCTCATTCACGTGTCTTGGGCGTGTTTTTCTACTGAGCCCGGAGAACCCTGAGGAACCCCGCGCAGGCATGGGGAGAACATGGAGGCTCCACACAGAAAGGGAATCCAACCAGGGACCTTCTCGCCGCTCGGAATCTGCATTTTAATACTGGGCTGAAGAGGATTTAAGAGGCCGAGCCCAGAACAGCGGCTGCTGACGGAGCGTTCGCCGACGAACGGTCGGACTTTTGTGTTCCGATTGATGGACGGCGCTAAACGGCTAATCGGTGACCTGCGAGCGTTCAACAAGAGACGCCTGTCGACTTCCACGGCCTCCGCATAGCCCCGATCCAACAAAGCCCACTTCTTTCCGGGGGCCAAAACACCGAACATCTACTCATTTGTCGAGAGGATTCCCCGAATTCCGGCAAAACAAATGACGTGGCAAGTTTGGTTTTTTTCGCAAACACACAAAGAAGTTCACTTCATATTAACCAGGAAGTCCTGGTTCTGAATCTCCACTTGTTTTGTCTTTTTTATCGGTCGCAAATTCTTTGCGGTTCGGGTCAAAGGTCGCCTCCCCGGAGCCTGTTTCGTTTGCCGAAGTGCTTTTGTTAGCATCACCGGCTAACTGCTACAGGAGCTCAGATGTTCTGCAGGGTGAAACGTTTTCGATGGCTGGTCTGCATTGGGATCTGGCGGCTTTGTCGGATCTGCTTTTCCGAGCCGGCGGCGGGTTCGCGTTTCCGCCTCACAGCAAGACGGCCTCAAGTCCAATTCCAACAAGCCCTTCTGGGTGGAGTTTGCACGTAAGCATCGGGGTTCTCCGGGTTCCTCCAACTGACCAGCAGCATGCAGGAGGTTCATTGGAGAGCCTGACAGGGTGAATGGTTGTATGCCTCCATATAGCATGCGAGAGAGAAATATATGCCAGCTGGATGAGAGGGTGAATCGTAGCATGTCTGATTATGACGTGTGAATGAGAGGGTGAATGGTTACATGTCTCCATATGTGTCCCTGTGATGGATCCAGGGTGAACCCTGCCTCTCGTCCAATGACAGCCTCTCGCCCGTCCGCGACCCCGAGTGCAGGATTAGCGGTATAGATGATGACTGAATGAATGAATGAATGAATGAATGAATGAATGAATGAATGACATTGCCATCGGTTGCGCTGAGACATCTGCAGACACGTGTCGTTTCTAAACCCTCCAGAGGTCCATCAAGAATTCCTCCGGCGTATATTTACTCCGCCGTGCGGCTCCAGATGTTTTGGGGAAAAACATCCTGGATGTTTTCTCGTCTAAATCAATTCTGAAGGAGCCTCTGGGACAAAAAACGTCCTCGAGTGAAGACATTCAAGTCCATTTCGAGCAGAATTCACCACGGGCCGGATGACGGAGAACCTCCGCAGACATCCCGGATGTGCTTCCGAGGTCGACACCGGAATATCCTGTGAGCAGATGAGGACAGTGTGGCTCCCCCTCCCCCAGGCTGCAGCCCAACCCGGGCTGTCAACGGCAGACTGACGGATGACACTCCGTATCTACAGCAACCGGGGGGGGGGGGGGGGGGGGGGGGTTCTGGCCGTTTCCGTGGCGAGGCAGCCATGACGGGCCGGCCGGCGCCCGCGGACGAGTCGACACGTGGTCTTTAATTGGGCCGAAGAAGGCTGAACTGCCCCGATGTGCTCGAGTGTGTGTTCGATTTAAACGACCTACCGCCGTGCACTTTATTTCCCTTCTGCGTTTCCTGCGAGAGGCGTGCGTGCGTGATGATCGTGCGGAACGGTGTGTGTGTGTGTGTGTGTGTGTGTGTGTGTGTGTGTGTGTGTTGGGGGGGGGTCAGGAAGAAAAGGCATGGAGGGATGAATAGTAAGAGATTACATAACAGCTACCCATCCGTCCACACCCTGTTTTTCAGCCAGGGCTTCGGTGCGTTCAAATATTCATGTGTAGTGTTTGTGTGTGCGTGTGTGTGTGTGTGTGTGTGTGTGTGTGTGTGTGTAGGAAGCAGGCCTGTGCAGGCCTGTTGCAACCACCCCCACCCCCCTCACACACACACACACACACACACACACACACACACACACACACACACACACACACACACACACACACACACACACACACACACCGAGCAATAAACAGTATGTACACCTGATTTACTTCTATTTAAATATGTGAACCCCCCCCCGGAGTGGTGACATCTTTCCACCCTGCGTGGAGCGCAAAAAACTCGGCCGTGGGCTTTTTTTTTTTCCTCCCTCCCACGTTGAATTAGCGACAATAAGATGCATATTCATCGGGGGGGAAAAAAAAAAAAAACAACAACTTCCCGGATTTTAGCGCCCCTGAACGCATCCCCCACCATTTTATCAGTGGGGGGGAAAAAGAGGAGGACGAGGGTCACGATTATACGAACGCAGATGAAGCAAACGTACCTGAAGGTTCGAGGATTCAATCCACGGCCTGGAACCCGGCGGACGATGTACGACTGAGGACCGGAGACCGTGAAGATATCATCGTTTACCGGGGAAGAAACGATGTAAGGAGGGCGGGGACGTGAACGCAGCGGCGGCCGCCGGCTCGCTCTGCTCCGCCGGCCGGGGAGGAGAGGGAGGCCGGCGTGACGAGCGGCGCAGCTGGCCAATCGGCGAGCGCGGCGCAGCTGTTTAAGCCCCGCCCCCCGCGTTCTTTGGACCAATGACACGCGGCGTCTCATCCACCAGGCGCCACAGGCTCTCTGCAGGAATTCTCGAAACATGGCACCGGTCTGAGACATTGCAGCCGGATGACCGTTTGCTTTCGCCCCGTTTTGATAAAGCAGTCCGTCAGCCCGCATCCAATTAGAGAAAAGGTTTAATCACTGGTACTATCACGGAGAATGTTGCAAGATACAACGGCTTCTATTTTCCCTGTATCATGTTGAATTCGACGCGCACGGATGCAATGATTGCACACAGTGAATTTCAAAACTCAGGAGGAGTTCATGTTTGATGGAAGAAGTAAAGCAAGAACAAAACACCAAAGGCAGATGCGTCTCAGTCAGAGGAGGAGATGTTTGGGATAGTTTGGATGATACGTTCAAAAACCCTACATCAGTAAAAGCATTCAAAACAAAATTCAACTGTGAGATAACAAGAAGCTACACAGAACTACAACAAAATAACACATAAACGCTGCTGTATGCAGCTTCTTCTTTGTATTTTTTTGTCTTTATGATAGAATATATCATTTTGAGCGGCGTCTACTGGGGAAAAGTGTGTGCGACCTTTGCCGGTGTGCTTTGTAGGCCGTACAAATGATTATGTTTTTGTTTTGCTGCTTGTTGAGGTTGCCGTGCGCTTGGTGCTCTGAGTTGTAGCTGAGTTGTGTTTCACTTCAGCCAAAACTCTCATTGTTTTGTGCTTCGCAGTTAATTGCGGTCAATCGCGTCTGAATTAAGATACCGACTGAATAAATAAATGAATCTCAAAAAATCTCAAATCTCAAAAACGGATGTGTGATCATTTCACTTTTCGCCGTCATAAAATGTGCACCTTGCATGCTAAATATACCGGAGAAATAGTTATGTAGGCGTTCAAAGAATAGGCACACGATTGATTTATTGCACATTAACCGGTTCCTCCTCGCAGCTAGAAGGTCTCGGGCTGGATTCCCACAGGGCGCCTCTCGTTGCGGGGTCCCCCGTGTTCCCCCCGTGTCCGGGCGGGGTCCCTCCGGGTTCTCGGTTCCCTCCCGCAGTCCCAAAAACATCCAAATGCGCGGGTGAGAGGTCGAAGGCTTGCATGTCTCTCTGTGACGTGCGAAGGAAAGTGACTGGTCGAATGAGTCTATGTGACGTGTGGATGAGACGGCAAAAAAAAAAATGACATCAGGATCCCGTTCGCAAGGCCAAGTCTCCATTTTGTGACCTTTCGTGACTCGACCAAGAGGTCGGCGGCGCAATTCCAAAGAACATTTTTTGCAGAGGTGACAGTGCCGTCTAAGAACATTACAATTCCTGTGAAATGAGTTGACATGTTCTTAAATGTGAATTTGCAGCAAGACATGCAAGGACACGACGGTGACAAGCTAAAAATAAAAATAAAGTAAAATAAAATAAACTCTGAGGTGTAAAAGTATAAAGTATCATCTGAGGGAGAAGGATGAAGGAATAAATAACGAGCAAAGCGGCAAGTGAATTTTTAATGTTTTTCGCAGTAACTGATGATCGACCATCATTTAAGAATGTCAGAAACGCAGCTCAAAGATCTCACACCATCTGCTCTTCTGATGTTTTGAACATCTCCGTCTCTATGTGCCGTGCAAATGAGAGGGTGAATGGTTTGCGCTTCTCTATATGTGGCTCTGTGATTGGTCCAGGGGGAACCCCCGCCTCTGACAGCTGGGATAAGCTCCGCCCCCAATAATGAATGAATGAATCCGACTCTCGTGCTTTTCTGGGTATTTGTCTGCGTTCAAGACCTGACCTCCCAGTAATGCGTATTTTATTCACTTTTCTGAATTTCACGGTAGATTTCCTCCACAGTTTGCACGATTCCGTACATGTAGTCATGTTGTGCAGGTTTAACACGTTTTTGATTCGCTGAACACGGGAAAACGAAATGTGTGTTACTTTGAACGCGCGTTCGTGTCTGAGCCAGGCTGACGGATGAGGTTCAACAGGAAGCACCATGGACCATGATGTTTGCAGATGACATTGTGATCCGTTGGGAGAGCAGGGAACAGGTTGAGGAACATCTTGAGAGGTGGAGGTTTGACCTGGAAAGGAGAGGAATGAAGGTTAGTCACCGTAAGACAGAATATATGTGTGTGAATGAGAGGAACCCGGGTGGAACGGTGAGGCTACAGGGAGTGGAGATCGAGAAGATGGGAGGATTTCAGGTACTTAGAGTCAACAGTCCAGAGCAATGGAGAGTGTGGAGAAGAGGTTAAGAAACGGGTTCAAGCAGGTTGGAATGGGTTGAGAAAAGTTTCAGGGGTTCTATGAGATAGAAGAACATCAGCCAGAAGGAAAGGAAAGGTGGAGGAGACAGTGGAGAGAGCAGAGATGATGGATGGTTTGGAGAAAAGACAGGAGGCAGAGATGAAGATGTGGAGGTTCTCTTTGGGAGTGACCAGGATGGAGAGGATCAGGAATGAGTCCATCAGAGGGAGGCACATGGTAGATGTTTTAGAGAGAAGGTCAGAGATGGTTGGGTCATGGACAGAGGAGGGAGAGTAAATATATTGGTCAACGGAAGCCGGAATTAGAGGTCTAGATGAAGACCATAGAGAAGATTTATGGACGTAGCGAAAGAGGACATGAAGTTAGTTGGTGTGAGAGAAGATCCAGAGAACAGGGTTGGAAGGAGAAGGTTGATTCGCTGCGGTGGCCCCCGACGGGAAAAGCCGAAAGGAAAAGAAGCCCGTGTGTTAGTTTGTGTGGGAAAGGTGAGCTCGGAGAAATCAGACTCCAGAGATGCACGGCGGGCTGGGAAAAAAAAAAAAAAGAAAACGTCTCGGAACACGGCCAGCCTTTGTCCGCTGTGCTGTCACACACTCGAGGAGCTCGGTACTGCGGGACAAGCCGGCCGGGCCGATGAATCCGCCAGTGCCCTCCGAACACGCACCACAAAGCCGGAATTGTGCGTCCGTGAGCGACGCCGGCTCGGGGACAGAGAGGCTTCTCAGTCGCGGACGTTCCGGCCGAGCAGAACGACTCCGTATGAAGTCACCTGAAAATCCAACAGCGGGGGAAAAAAAGGGGGGGGGGCGATTTGCGCGGATTAAATGCGCGCTTGTGTTTTTATGCAGATGATGACGTCATTTGGTTGAAGCAGCTGCGACAGGCAGGAAATGCCGCCGCTCGCCGGTTATCTTTATAGGCCGCTTCCTGAGAACACCTGTAAAGAGAATTCTAGATTTATGGCTTCTCGCACAACAACGCTTCAGTATTTGTGTACGAACACAAATGTTCGCAGCGACACGAGCCCTATGAGATTCCTCTGACAACTTGCGTTAGTCAGTTTCGTCTTTTGTTTGGGTTTTCACCGGTTTTCCTCCCACGCTGCGTCCACGGTACGGGGTATCGGCGAGAGCAGGCAGCGTTCTCCCTCCTTCCCCGTCTTGTTTTTCTCCGAGTTGCATCACCGGCGCTTTGAGGCTCCTTTTCCCCTCAAAGCGCGTCGACTTCTACTTTCTCTGTAATGTCCTGTTCTCTTCAGAACTGTAGACATGCATTAGCCGGAGTGTTTGGTTTTTTTTTTCTCTTTCCCATCGCGGTGGGTGTTTCTCCCACAAATTACCCGCGTGTCAAAAGACGGCTGTTTCAGTAACTTCACGTACTGAGAGTCCACGACTCTTTCATCGCCACTGGTACTCCGTGCATTTTTCCTTCACTTTGTGTAATTCCTGTTATTTTCTAGCATAAGTACAAATGTACGGAGCTCCTGAGGGGACAAAATGTTGAAGTGTCGTGCTGATGAGCCAGATTATCTTTCCGTTAATGCGACCATTGATGCAGAAGCCATATGGCTTCGGTTTCTCATACGAGTCCGGCTGCCGGATGAAGTTCGGCCCTCTGCAGGAGTACCTCCGTCGTCCTGTGACGGTCTTATACCTTAAGACTTTCGAGTCGCGGACTTAAAACTGACAGTCGTGAGAGTCGAAGGGCGGTCTTAGCGGAGACGCAGCGCTCTCCCGGCTTCTCAGGTTGTCGACATTTTTGGCTGGTAGTCTTAAGTCCTCGCGCAGTTGTAGCTCAGTCGTCTCCTAGCCTTGGGTTTACGACAATACCCAACGTGTTCGATGTTATCCCAAGTCTTTACGGCGATGAAACAAAATCAACGAGCGATAGATGAGCGCCGAGAAAACCGAAAAACGGGAAACCTGGCAGACAAACAATCAGCAGAGCGGCGGCGGCGGCAGAGACGGTATTTGGGCAGAGCAGCCCTGTTTGGACCATGTAGACTTTCTGACGTATCACCACCGAGTGGAGAAAATAAAGCCTTAATAATAACAATAATAATAATGCATTTTATTTAAGGTAACTTCGGTTACTTCACTTTTTTATCTAATTTTTATTTTACCTTCATTTTATATATCTATAGATGTTCATCGGCTCCAGGTTGCTATGCTACCCCTTGTGCCTTCCAATTGCCTCTTGGGGACAAACAAAGTTTTAATCGGATTCTGATCTGATTATTGGACTGAACCCGCAGAGGCTCTGCAAATACCCGGCGAAACATCGCATGGCGGCCAAAAAATTGCTGAAAGATTCTAGATCTTCTTTTCCACAAGTGTTTTCCAAACATTTGCCAAGTCTTCAGATGTGAGACCCGCAGTTTTTGGTCTGAGACTGCCAAGACCGCGAGTTGATAGTTTCGCTCGCGTCCCAACAAAATCTGTATTCTTAAATCTCGAGCGTCTTGCGTGCCTCAATGCGACTCCAGTTCCTTTAATGCCAATCTTACATCCATCCTCTTGTCCTCTGAGGAGCTCCATACAAATCCATGCATCTGTCTGAGCTGATTCCACTTCTTCTTCCGTGTTCGCCTCACAAGTGAGAAGGTCACTGGTTTCTAATGCTGCGTTTCCATGTGCTGCGTTTCCTCAGGGTTCTCCGGTTTCCTCGCACAGTCCAAACAGTTTTTCTTGTTGAAACTAAACCGCTCAGACCGGTCCAGGGGTTGCCGGCCTCTCATCCAATGACAACGGAGGACAGGATCCGGCGGCCCCGCCACCCCGAGGGCCTGGATAAGCAGGAGAGGTAAGATGACTTTATCGAAATGAATCGGTCGTAGCAGCCTCACGCATCAAAACACAATCAAAAATGAAATATTTAAATGCAAAAATACAGAAAAACTGCGGAAGGACCAGATTCGCAGTTTGGAGGACGGGCGTTAATTCAGGTGCACAAGTGTTATAAGGCAAAGGTAAATGTTTGAGTGTTCAGGAAGATTGTTGTCTGGAGTGCAACAGATTTTAGTCCAAAAATCTTAGCTTTTTAGCTAAATTTAGCTTTTTAGTCCAGTTCAGTGAGCACATTGGGAGATGTTTCAAAGAGTCTGATGGCGAATGTCTCCGGATGTTTCACCAGTCATCTTGCCGTATCGTTCGCTCCACGCGAGAATGTGCTGGGAGCTGGGAGCTGCCGCCTTATGGTCGTTCCCGTCGACCTCAGATGAGCTACGTTAACCCGTTACGCCGAGATGGCCAACGAGTTGAGCGCGCAATCAGACGCTTTATGACGTTTGGCATTCGCGGCGTTGCGTTACCTCGCCGCCTCCCTCGGTGTTGGTCGCTGCCAGGGTGCCTTGTCCATCTTTCCCGTTTCCTGTTTCCGCCTCCAGGGAGCCGCATTCCCCGTCTCTCAACCTCCCTTTGAAATCCGTCGATCCAACGCAGTTTTTCTGACAAAAAGAGAAGCGGCGCAAACATTGCATCTCCAAAGATACTTTCACGTCGCTTTCTTCATTTTCATCGATGCAATGCATCGCTTTCCCCAGTGTCACTGCTCCCCCTTTGTGACAGCACAGCAGGGGGCACAGAATTTTCTGCATGACCGAGTGCCTTGTGTAACAATTGAAAACAGAACTTGTGAAGTCATCACTTAAATCTGTTCCTGGCTAATCAGACGGAGGTCACTGGGACACATTTGCATCCCAGCTGGTCGTAGCTCTGAGCGGCCAGCAGAGGGAAACCTCCTGTCCTGCTGAGAGAAGTCCGAGCAAATCACCTTTTTAAGTTGACAATTCAGAGGTGATCATCTGAACCTGTGGTTTTGAGTGTTTTTTTAGGCAAATGTTGGCCCGTTTTAGAGCGTAAAACAAAGCATAAGGTGTGTTTCACAGTCAACTAGCGTGGTGGTTTAGCTTCCGTCTGCTATCGTTCCTTCAGCACCGCCATTACATCAGTAGAGACCTGTAAACCGTCGGGATGGAAAACACCTCTGCAGCGGTTTAGAAACCATCCATACATGTATTACAGTAAATATATGTACAAATTGAAGTATATCATTTTCACACGACAACAAAATTGGGAGAACCCCGGGGCTGAAAAATGTAGAAAATTGCTTTAATGGTACAAAATGGTATGATACAGTAAGTGCAGTGAATACAAACATACAAAGAACAGGAAAATGCCATCAGTGGAAAAATATAGTTTGAAACTAAAAAAATAAAGTCTAATAAGACGTCAACTAAGAACTCTCTCTACAGCCAAAGTCCAACTAACAGTGTCGGATGTCTACGGTCCTACAAAAGCACAGCAAAACAAAACGTTTGAAACATTTAAGCTTATCTTTTCTTTGGATAGGTGTTCACCGATGTCCAACGTATGCGAGACATTATTGCTCCTTTGTTTTGACGCTCTCCTTGTTTTTCCTCACTTCTTCAAGCTTCTTGTCCTGTGGGTTCAAACACAGAGGGATTGCCATGTCTGGAATTACTTTCAGTTCTTTTCCTTTTCATTTCTACTTCACAGATGAGGACTGACACGGCTTTAGCGGCTTACCTTCTCCTTGAATTTCTCATTGAGTGCAGCCATTCGTGCAGTGCGGTTCTCTTTGTTGGCCTCCATTTTTTGATCAAGCTTCTCTTGTGCCATCTTGCTGAAGTTGGAGTTTTCTTCAATGGCCTTCTGGATCACCTCCTTCTGATGCTCTCTTTTCTCCGCCAATTGTTTCAGCATAACGGCCTCATTACTCTGCGAAATGAAGGACCATTTTTGCAGTCAGTTTACTGGATGAATCCCGAACTCGTCCTCCAACTCCAAACCTTTTGTTTCCACAGGTACCTTGCGTCTCTCCTCTGCAGCCTCCAATTTCCTCTTTATTTCATCCAGTGATATTTCTCTTTTATTGAGAGGGGAGAGAGGAATTTTTGCTTTGGCGTCGGGGGTAGACGGGCTCAGGATGACTTCAAAGGCCTGACCCGAGGCACGTCTATTCAGCTCCTTGACTTGGAGGTCTGTAAAAACACGACAACCTCTAATCAAATCCATGTACAAAGAACACGCCGTGCACAGGCCGGTAAAATCCCCCGAATCAAGAAGCCGCTTCTACTGACACTCCCTGTCCGACTGATGATAATCGAGGTTAAACTGGCCTCCTGCTACCTTTACGGGTCACTGCTTTGTCAGAGAGGTCAAAATCAGACAATAGTCCTCTGGTTGCTGCTTGCTTTTCTGATGAAGAAGAAATGAAAACAAGATGGAACAAAAGACAGGCTGTGTTCGGCTATTGTATAAGCACTGCTGCCGCCCGACAGATCATTGCTGCCACATGTGGTGCCAACAGCATGAAGGGAACTCCTTACTCTTGAGGACGAAAATTATTTCCTCTGAGATCTACAGATACCCAGACGCAGCATTTTGGATGCCCTTTATTCACGAGAACAAGTATGTCATGGTATCTGATGTTGAATATCACAATACGAACTACGGGACCAGCATGAGAAACAGTTTAATTCCACTACGTGCAGATACAAGTGGTTTGATTGCTGAATTCTGATCATTAAAAAAGTGACAAAATAGTCAATATCTAGGTTTGCTTTTTTTGGGGGGGGGTCCTTCTTATTCGTGGGAACTACCGATTTTTCATGCAATTGTTTTTAGCGTTTTCTTCCAAACACTACTCGTTGCACCGTCCAATGACTTGAAAAACAAACAACTAACTTGGTTGAAAAAAACGACCCATAATATCTGGTACTATGAGATGTTAGAAGTGAGAAACCTTTCTTGTCCATCTGCTACAAGCTACAAGCTACAATCTTTTTTTTTTTTTTTTTTTTCCCAACTTATTACTCCCACCTGCAATGCTTTCCATCTCGGCTGATATATTGCTTGTAGTACCACTGGAAAGAGGAATTAGAAAAAGAAAATTACAATCAGATAATACATTTATGCAGCAGGTTCAGTTCTGAGCAGCGGTATTTACCAGAGTGGCAAAATACCACTCGCCTTGTTTTGTGACTGCAAGACCGCCTTTGAGTCATTATATACTTTCTGCAAACCCATTTTTTGCACCACCCCCCCTTTTTACCACCCATTATTTAACGCATCAATTCCTCATATATGGCAGTTACAACGTTATGCAATTTGCTGCCTGTCACAACATGGCATCGGTAACTGTCCGCCTCACTGGTGCAGCAGCCTATTATTCAATGTGAGCTTCTGACGGACGCACAATAAGAGGATGAGCGTACACAGAGGTTTGCATTTGTGCAGGTCATCACAATCGACATGTGTGTTTGAGTGTGTGTGTGTGTGTGTGTGTGTGTGTGTGTGTGTGTGTGTGTGTGTGTGTGTGTGCGTGCCTGTGCGTGTGGAGGAAAACGGGGGGGGGGTCGGACTACACGCATGCGCATACGGGAGGGGGATCAAAAAAAAAAAAAGG
>CAAKHD010031375.1:195600-208870 GCA_901007705.1 Fistularia tabacaria
TGGGGTGTGTTTTTTTGTGGTTGTGTGGGGTTGTGGGGGGGGGGTGGGGGGGGGTGGGGGGGGGGGGGTGGGGGGGAAAAGGGGGGGGGGGGGGTCGGACTACACGCATGCGCATACGGGAGGGGGATCCAAAAAAAAAAAAGGGTCAAATCGTGCTAATGTTTTCCAGAGCATAATTCAGAATTTCTTAAAAATAACACCAATCAGCCCTTATGGGTGTGTGTTGTTGTTTTTTTTAATTATTATTATCATTGGAAAATAAGGGGTATGATAAGTCTGATAGGGCTAAATAACTTTTTTTGTTTTTAGTCTGTTTTGTGTATAGAGAGTCTCTTTGGAACGTTACCGCGGCCATGTCACCTTTATCCCTCCGCCGCTCAGAACGGCATTGGTAAAGGCCGGAGATAATTTAAAAAAAACAACAACAACCCATAAAGGGTGTTCAATTAACTTTTTTGTTTGTTTGTTTAAATAGATAAAAGCTTGTCTGCAATGAAAGACCTCACCGTGGAAGTGCTAGCGTGAAAGTTGCCGCCGCTCCAGGTTCCCCGCCGTCTCTGGTCGCTCAACCGCCAAACCTCAGCGCCCGCGCGCAGAAATGGAAGCGGCTACCTCACCGGCCGTATTGGCCGTTGATTGGTCGAAATGCACCAATCACGGGGCGTGATTGCACGCAGCCGGAAGGGGGTTCCAGCGCAACAAGGCTGGCACGCGCCAAGGGAGTAGTTTTTTATTTTTATTTTTTAAGTTCATTTTTAAAGCTTTATTGAACTTCAAGTGTAACAATACATAGAAACAAACAAACGTGGCTAAATTCAATCGTACATGAATGACAATTTGAGGAAACATAGAGAATCTTATGTACAACTGCAGGAGTAACAAAACAGTGTGGAAAACAATGTATGATTTGAGAACAAACAAAGAAAGAAAAAGAAATGGCAACGGTAGTAAAATATCTATTTAGCTTTATGAATCTAAGGGAATATCTGTCATGAAACAGTATATATATTTTTTTTTCATAAGTTTCAAATATTGTTTTTATATAATTCAAAGTCGTTTTAAAGAAGGTAAAAAGGGGGGGGGGCATTTTTTGCATGCTGTGTTTGTGGATGAAGAACTTGGCCAAACCTAAAATAACATTGACACAGAGTTCATCGCTTTCGTTTGCTAAAAGTAAACCAAATGTTATGTCATCTCGTCTCTGCAAGGGAGATGTTTGTACAAGGCCTCTGCAGGGAGTTTGCAGCGTTGTTTCTATGCGTCTGTATCACAATTACAGCGCAGACAAGGACCGTGGGAAGTAGTGCAGCAAAGTGCGTCCTCGTCTTTTTCAATGTTGACTCTACCCTCTCGTTGCTTTGGCTTCTACACGTTACCTAAAATATGTGTGCCTGTATGGAAAAGGTTCTGCAAGATGCAAATAAATGATTGTGCTTGAAATTCACTTTCACTGTTCTTCACCAAACTCACCTGTTCACAATCACGTGCTCCCTGTAATTGCAGTTTCCTTGGAAATTGTGTGTTGCTTTATTTCATTATCTTTACCTGCTGTAACTTTGAGGTAAAGAAACGGGTTCAAGCGGGTTGGAATGGGTGAAGAAAAGTGTCAGGGGTTCTATGAGATAGAAGAACATCAGCCAGAATGAAAGGAAAGGTCAAGTAAGTGTAAAGAGCTGCGATGCTTTGTGGTGACAATGATGAAAAGACAGGAGGCAGAGCTGGAGGTGGCAGAGATGAAGATGTGGAGGTTCTCTTTGGGAGTGACCAGGATGGAGAGGATCAGGAATGAGTCCATCGGAGGGACGGCACATGTTAGATGTTTTGGAGAGAAGGTCAGAGATGGTTTGGTCTTGGACAGAGGAGGGAGAGTGAATATATTGGTAGATGGAATGCTGGAATTGAAACAAACTTCATACATCTTCTCTCTGGTCTTCAAGATGAAGACCAGAGAGAAGATGTATGAAGGTAGTGAGAGAGGATATGAAGTGAGTTGTGGTGAGAGGAGGATCCAGAGAATAGGGTTGGATGGAGAAGGTTGATTGGCTGTGGCGACACCTGAAAGGAAAAGCGTGAAGGAAAAGAAGAAGTTGTAACTTTGTGAGGTGTCCTCCAACCTTTTTTGTACCAGGGACCAGTTTTATGCATGACAATATTGAGTGCGGCAGTAAGGCGAGGGTGTTTGTCAAAATAAGATCCGGAGGGTCTCATGAAAAAGCTATCATTTGTACCAAGAAAGAGTTTCTTTGCGGACCGCCGGTACCAAATGATCCGCAGAGCAGAACCGGTCCGCGGACCAGGAGTTTGGAACCACTAGAGAAAGTCTTTGATCAACAAAATGTATCATTCTTTTTATTTTCCAATATGGCATTTTGCATTCTTCATCACCCTTTAGCATCCACAGTTGATGAATTGTTCTGGATATATCTATTTTAAATATTCTGTGCATTTCCGGGCAACCCATGCTGGTTGTGATGTCACGATGACGCCTTCACAGGGGCGTAAAAGGGGAAGTTGTGATGTCACAAAGGGGGAAGTGCACCGCGTGGGCAGTGGCAACGCTGCAGCATGCTGAATTGAAGAAAAAAAATCTTTTTTTCTTTTTTACCTGTTTGTGATACAAAAAATTGGATGAAAGTAACTGCACTTCAACAAAGTTGTTGTTGTGGACTCCGGGCTCGGTTTGATCCATGATAGTCCGAGTTTCACTTCATCTTTACAGAAAAACAGCGAGGGGTAATTTGGGGGATATTGGAAAAGGTCCAAGACTCCGTGTTCCATCGATGTATAAATGGAACCGAGTGCCTTGGACATTTTTAAGTTGACTTTACGACATTTTTCTTCCAAGTCGTTGAGTATACGCTACCACGCTCCACCTGCTTTTACTGAAAAATACATCAGGCTATACTTAATTGTTGTAATAAAGATGAAGATTCACCCAAACACTAATGTGTTTATTTCGTCGCACGGCGTGGATGGAATCTTAAAGGGTTTCAAATCGTATTTTCAACAGCATTTCCAAGACTGAATGTTCATTGGTCCGTGACACTGCTTAAAGCTCAATTATCCAACAGCTGCTGTCTGCGAAAATCAATCAAGGCCTTTCATATTTTTTTTTCCCCAAATATAAGGTCACAGGTTAATAACCTTGCAAAGAAATATTTTTGATGCATATTTTAAAGATTTGTTGTGGAGGTTATTTTCATAAATGCTTTGAAGAAACTAAATTTAGCAAGCATATTCAGCAGTTTTCTTTGAAACCCAAAGAACCGAACGGAGATTTCAGGGTTGCTTTCTTAATTTTTCACCATCACATTTTCTTGCAGCTGCAGCATAAGAGAAACCGGTGCTGCATGAATGTCCTTAGAGGGGAATGACGAATGAGCGCGGCGCTCGATTCCTGGCAGCTGCTTTCGTATGAACAAGAAGAAAAGCCAGACATCTGCTGCCAAATGCCGTTGGCCAAGTGAGCCTGCAGAGCCAAAACAGAAAAGGTGATTGGGGGAGGGAACAATATATATTCCTACTTGTCACATTGCTGTCACTAAGTATTCTTCTCATGAAAATAAAGCACGTAAATGTAGTCTTTTTTACGTTTCCCTGAAGCAATGTAACCTACCTCCCTACGATTGAATCCATCGTTATGATGCAGCCGGCGATTGAGTTGGACCAAATCACACCCTCATCCAATTGACTCCGAGCAATTCGGATGACGTTCTAAACTTTATCTGTGATTTTGTCTCCAAAAAGGTCTGTTTACTGAGTGCAAACACACTGGCGAAGACCATACAGTTTGGGAAAATATGATATGCTTTTAGCCAACATGCCTTCTCTGTAAAATATGATAAAGTTTAGGTTTTTTTGGGGCTGCAGGGTATTGCTTAGAATTAGTCTGTTTTGATTCATCATTCAACAGTTATCAAATGAGACACTCATCAGTTGAATACTTTGGAACTGCAACCTTTACTTGTGAGGTCATTTTATAGTACTTCTAATAAAGTACAGACAACGGTTTGGATTCCAACTCTGACAATTAAGGGACATGCATGAGCAGAGGGTGGGGGATAAAAACAGAAATTCTACAAAATGTTTCTTTGGTTTCAGTAGATGGCAAAATGCTGCTACCTAGTGTTTGGCACGGGAATCAAGCTGGCAGGAAAAACGTTTAACATCTTTCCTTGGTAATTCAGGTTGTGCTCTGGTTTAATTTTAAGGTTTATAATTCTGTGTTTGCATGTATGCATGAGCATTTAAAAAGGTGAAGGATTTGTCCCTTCGACCGCCGAAATCATTAAGAAGCTTGCACGGCGTTGCTGGGATAAAGCTAAAAGAAATACTGCCGATGACTTGGGAAGTTAAGTAGCTGTCAAAGCAAAACACACACACACACACACACACACACACACACACACACACACGTGCATTACTACCCTGAGGACTGGACAGAGTGACTCATTCATGCACACACCACACACACACACACACACACACACACACACTCTGACGCTCATTATTAAAAATAACTGAATTACATCATCACAATGATTGTATATTCATGGAGACGCTGTACTATTTGAAATACTGGAAAATGGATTTAGACTCGGTGGTGCCTTCGCCTCACAGCGAGAAGGTCCCCGGTTGGATTCCCACTGGGGGCCTTTTTCCGTGTGGAGTCTCCACGTTCTCCCTGCGTCTGCGCAGGGGTTCCTCGGGGTTCTGCAGAACATGCAGGAGACCCATAAATTGTCTGAAGAAGTGAATGGTTCTATAGCACGTCTATAAGACACGTGACATAAATTTGAATCGATGTGAAAGCAACATATCCACGGGGAATTATTTAGAATGAACAAGCGATTACTCAAGTGTTTCTCGTAAATGATTAAAACCCATTATTTAAAATTAAGTCAGTGTGTCAGATATTTCATTTATAGAAACGCCTCAGGAACAAAACTACACCTCATGCAGGAGATAAACTCAGGTTATTTACGGTGTACTTCTTTTTGAATGTCGTCTCTTAACTCGACCTACTTTTTTCCTGCAATATTCCCTCTTCCAAGTTATATTTTGTGGAGCTATTAATAACCCGATCAGTGCCGGCACCCTGCTGTGCTGCTGCACGATCAACAGCGAAGGCTTTGAGGAGGCTTCCATCAGCACCTGCAAGATCTCTGTTGTTCTCCGCGTAGATTTTTAAAAATCAGACTGTCAGCTCCTAGCGAGAGAACAGATGGTGGGTTTATCTGTATGCAGACACGGCTGATATTTGGATCGGCTAGGGGGGGAAAAAAATCAACGGGACGGCAGAAATGTAATGATTGGAGCATGAAGCTTCAGAACTTGAACACAAGAAAAGGCTTTTGCTCAAAAGATTTTTCAAACTATACTAGAAATGTATTGTATGTAGAGAATCACTACATTACATGTCTTCATTTTGAAATGATTGTCGTTGGACATTTGTGGGTTTGCGCTAATACATGTCTGTAGGGAAATAAAAGGGGGATAACATGAGTATTACTTTGCCAAACAAGAACAGAAAGGTTTAAACAAACGGGTTTTTGTCTTTCTATGATTCTGGAGAAAGTAAAAAAAAACATCTCCGGTGATTGAGTAAACAGAGGGAATCACAACAAGGAAACAACATTCTAAGTATCCGTTGTGTCTGTGGGATTCCTGCAAATGACATCTCAGGATTGAACCCCAGGTCTGATCGTGGCCTCAGCAACAATAAAAACGTCCCCTTTAAACACCGAATCGATCCGTTGCATGGAATTATAATATCTTACATATTTATCTGAGCAATAACCGATAGCACTTAGACGTCTGCTTTGACGGGGTGGGCCGGTGGGGAGTATGTTCCACTCCGGGCCGCTAGGGGGCGACAGTGCCCCCGCTCCGCCATTTTTCAAAGAAGAAGCGTAACTGCCTTGTAGTTTAAGACCCGACGGTTCCCAACTGAAAACGACAACGGAGACAAGACAGCGTTATCCTGCGAATTTTGTGCCAGAATGGGGGCTTGCCTGGCCTTGTGCTCTTTAGCCAGCTGCGTGAGTATTAAATCTCAACACGGATATTAGCTCGTAGCTCAGAGCGACGGTTAGCCTACAGGTTAGCAGGCGTTGATGCTAACGCTAGCAAAAGTAAACACTGGAAATTTGCAAATAAGAAAAGCCGGTCAAATTGCGCGGTTGGTCTACTTGCAAAGTCTGTGACAGCGCACACATGGACAAAATCTTGTATTTACTGTCATAAAACACAGCACGTTCATCAGTGTATATTAGAAGGTAGCATAGCAGTATAGTTAGCGTCATTAAGTGTCAGTTAAGTGTTAACCAAGAATATGTAGCGCATATTGTAGGTCGGGTATGCGCTGATTCACTTCATACGTTGGGATGATCATCAGTTTCTGTTCATGTATCGAATCTTGAATTTAATGACACGGTTGGTAACACGAGGAAATATCAAAGATATTCTGCATTTGTCATAACAGGAATATAGTAACAGCACTTCCCGGTTCCTGGAAGGATGACTGGGTTGTAAATGACGTACAGGTTATGTACAACAGTGCATGTTGTGCATCTTTGGTCAACAGCTTACAAACAGAATACATATTAGCATCAGATTTGTTTTTGTAATGAGTGTTTGTAATAGTAATGCATGCTTTTTAATCCTTGTTGAGTCTAGTCTTGACAGTTCATCATTTATTAGCCCTGCTAAACTCCGTCTCCTCCCCATGTTGTAGGCCTCCTGCCTGTGTGGCTCTGCACCATGTCTCCTCTGCGGCTGCTGCCCGTCCTCCAACAACTCAACCATCACTCGAATGGTTTTCTCCTTCTTTCTGCTGCTGGGAACCCTGGTGTCTGTCATCATGATCCTCCCAGGAATGGAGGTGCAGCTGCGCAAAGTACGATTTCTCTGTTGATTTCTCTGCTTAGTAGTTTACTGCAATTCAATAGCAACTGATGTCCTAAGCTGCTGCTTTGCAGAGTATCCACACAGTATGGCATATTCCCTAAATTCTCCATATTATCCCATTCACACATGCCATGTCCTCACCCTGTTTATCTATTTTTATCCTTGTTGTCACTCTCTCATGTATTTTTATCCTTGTTGTTGTCATTCTGTCATCTATTTTTAGCCTCTTTGTCGTCATTCTGTCATCTATTTTTATCCTTGTTGTTTCCGTCCTTTGTATTGCCTATTTGTATTATTATTCATATTTCTTTTGATTGTTGCGCTGCTGCTGTGACAAACGAATTTCCCCTATGGGTATCCGTAAAGTATCATCTTATCTTATCTTATCTTATATTTTGGACCCTAATATTTAGAACAGGTAGTAATGTAAGCATCATGTAAGGCTCACCATGTTAAGATTTCTTTTAGTTCAGCTGTGTGGCGCCACTCGACATAAATTAAACATTAATCGCTACACAGAAGACAAATGGATTCATAATGTTTGTAAATAATAAATGGCTTTCCTGTATTAGGTAACGGTTACATAATCTCTTCAGTCAACATGCCCGAGATTGTCTTACTTACGAGTTAATCTAGTGTTACTTTTCTTTTATGTAGATCCCAGGATTTTGCCAGGGAGGATCCTCCGTGCTTGGCATTGAAAACCAGGTTAACTGCGATATCATCGTTGGCTACAAGTCCGTGTACCGAATGTGTTTCGCCATGACCTGCTTCTTCTTTCTGTTCGCCGCCATCATGATTCGCGTCCGCAGCAGCAAAGACCCACGCGCCGCTCTTCAGAACGGGTAACCGCTTTGTCACTCTGTGGCTTATAAGAAATAAATCTGCTCATTGATAAAGGGTTTAAACTGGCAGCTGGCGATGAGCTCGCCTCGATAATCTCCGTTACACTGTCAGCAGATATTTGTAGGAACCATATTTTCCGCAGTGGGTGAGAAGGGGGTGGCAGAATCTTCATTTTGTATGATGGCCTTTGGTGTGCCTGCTGCTGATGGTTGGTCGCTTCCTTTCCAGGTTCTGGTTTTTTAAATTCCTGATCCTTGTTGGAATCACAGTGGGAGCCTTTTTCATCCCAGACGGGACGTTTCACACCGGTACTAACATGAATTGCTTTGTCACGCTTAACAACTTTGGTTGGTTGGTTTCAGGCAAAAGGGGAAATAATAAAAAAATATTTTTTTGTGCTTGCCAGTGTGGTTTTACTTTGGAGTGTTGGGATCCTTTATCTTCATTCTCATCCAGCTCATTCTTCTAATTGACTTTGCTCACTCGTGGAACAAGGCGTGGGTGGAAAACGCTGAAAGTCGTGACAACAAATGCTGGTATGCAGGTAAAACGCACTTTCCTTGTTCGGTCAGTAACGTGTGGCATGAATGATTCATGATATTGGCAAAGCGGATCTAATTGTTTTTTGTTTTTCAACCTCATGTTTCCTCTTCCCAGGCTTGCTGTCTTTCACGATTCTCTACTACGCCCTGGCGATCACCGTGGTGGTGTTGTTTTACGTTTACTACACGCAGCCTGACGACTGCACCGAGCACAAAGTCTTTATCAGCCTCAACCTTATCTTCTGCGTGATCATCTCCGTCGTCTCCATCCTTCCCAAAGTACAGGTACTTGAAATTATGGAACTCGTCTCTTTGTTAGTCATCTGACAAGCTCGTGTTCTCTTTGGATTTTACCAATAAGGTGCGATGAAGGGAAACGGCAGAGGCCAGCTTTCCGTAAGAAACGCAACAGTGAGAACTGATACACATCGTGGGATGACGCAGTGTAATGAAAAGATCTGTCGATAGATATTTGTCTCTTTCCATCTCTTTATCGTGATTGTAGTGCACTAGCCAAATAGTATCATCCTCCTCTTGACCGATGGCAGGTGTTAATATCCGAGGCTCTTCCGCAGCGCTGCCTGGGACGGCTCGGAGAGCAATCAGAAAGCAATGGATGGATCTATGACGATGCACGTTTGTGTTTCCAAGCACGTGCGGGGCGTTGTTTTTCTCCTTGGTATTCGCTGCTCTGCCAAGACGTTAATTACACCTCATCAGTTGGAGGTGCTGTGGCTGTCGGCAAAATGTTTTATTGGAATTGCAAGTATTTCCTCACCAATGTTATTATCATTTAAGAGCTTTTTTATTTTCGTTGCAATATTACACTCAGACTCAAGTGGTTTCAATCAACTTTATTTCAAGTCGTCTTTTGTGGTTGTCGAAAGTACAGCGAAACGACCGGCGTAATTATAGGAGTCGTAAAAGCATGAAAATATTGACGTGCAGGAGTTTCATCTATCACGAGTAAAGTTCGACTGCACACATTTGAGTTGGTGTGCGTGTGAAAACCTGTTCTTCCTAATGTTTGCTGCAGGAGGTGCAGCCTCACTCCGGCCTGCTCCAGGCGTCTCTCATCTCCCTCTACACCATGTATGTCACTTGGTCTGCGATGACCAACAATCCGAGTGAGTCTCCCGTTTCCTCGTTCAGCGCTCGGCGCTTCTGTCGGCCGCGTTCTCATAAGCGATGGCCGTCGCAGTCGTCTGCGTGTTAACAGTGTTTGTATGCAGCGGCGTCTGTCACACTGCTTCCGCAATGGGAGCAGTTGTTTGCCAAGATAATCCGCCTTTTCTCCCGGTGTGCGGAATATCAAGATGTTAACGAAAAAAACATCGGCGGCGTGCACTTTTTTATATGTAGGGCCAAACAAGCCCCCGCGGCTCCAGCTGTGTCAAACCACACCATGCTATATATGTCGCGAGAGTCGAGGCAGGCCTTGTCGCATCACCGTGTCGCCACGCAGAACATTAAATCTCACGCAGCAGATAAACAGCAGAGCTGAATTTCTTTTAAAACTGACTACATTTCCCCAGTCAGGTCTAACATGCACGTTGCCGTCGACAAAATGTGGTTTCTCCACTTTCCGAGCGATTCCGGCCCAGCTTTCCCTGTCCGAGGCCGAGTTGGTCCGGACGCCCCCGGCTGAACGTTGAAAAATTGCAGTTTGTATTCCCAGAACCGTGTTATTAAATCCTCCGGCGTGTGTTTGCTGTGTTGCCGTCAGATCGGAAGTGTAACCCCAGCCTGTTGAGTTTCGTGTCCAACGTCAGCGCCGCGGAGGCTTCTGCTGACGGCGCCTCAGAACACCTGCAGTGGTGGGACGCTCAGAGCATTATCGGTTTGATCATCTTCCTCCTCTGCACCGTCTACGCCAGGTTTGTTTGACAGCGCCGTCACCAGAAAGTACGGTTTTATTGTTCCCGTTTTTGGTTTTTTTTTTAAACGTCTTCCTCCCCCTGCCAGTATCCGCTCATCCAGCAACGCCCAGGTAAACAAGCTGATGCAAACTGAGGAGGGCGGCGGGTCCGGCGGAGAGGGCGTGGTGGGAGAGGACGGGATACGCAGGGCCGTGGACAATGAGGAGGAAGGAGTCACTTACAACTACTCCGTTTTCCACTTTCACCTCTGCCTGGCCTCGCTGTACATCATGATGACGCTCACCAACTGGTACCAGTAAGTGTGGCCGGAATGCGATGTGACGTCACTTCTTTCTGCCGCAACAAAATTCGCTGAAGCTTGACAGAAAGAAGGCGCTCCGCTCAGACTTGGACGTTCTCAGGTGTAACCAGTAGATGGCGCACAAGGAAACCGTATGTCGCTTTGCAAAACTCCTCTCCTCAGAGAGAACCCTCATCCCTCAGCTTGCTGTTCTGTACCATTTGTGGGGAAATAATCTATGGGCGCAAATTTGCACGTGTGGACGTTTGGGGTGCATTTGTAAATGGCGCTCCTCTTGACTGTCCTTCCAGGCCAGACACCAGCACCCAGGCCATGAAGAGCAGCATGCCAGCGGTGTGGGTGAAGATGAGCTCCAGCTGGCTGGGCCTGGGCCTGTACCTGTGGACCCTCCTGGCCCCCCTCATCTTCCCAGACAGGGATTTCAGCTGAGCGCGTCTCGTCTTTTCCCCCGGGTTTTTCATATTCCTCCGTGGGTACCTTACATGAAACGGGAAGGATATGACAAGGGATCGACATTTCACTTCTGTTTTACATTTTTTAAACAATTGCCTTTGCTGTTTCTTGTCCTCCAGATGTTTTATGATTACTTATCCGATCGCCGCCCGGGGATATTTGAAAGTACCTTTTGCGTTCTCCAAACGTCAGTTGTCGTATTCGCCAATGGCTCATCCCGATAATCTACTTCGACCCACCCGCCCGGTCGCCGTGCGTCCGTGAGCTGTTTTTGTTTCTGTCGAATTTCCCGCAAACGACTCGTAAAACGGGGCACTTTCTCAATACCTCAGATGTTTCAGTTGCAGATTCCCACCGTCGGAGTTCTCTGATTGGCCAGGTCTGGAATCCCTGTGATTAGCCGAACTATTTCAGTGCGTGGCGCGACGACGACGACGGAGGGGAGGGGGAACCCCCTTTCTGGGAGCCCCGGCGAGAGCGAGTGCGAGAGTTAGATAAGACCGAGACGGCACACCCATTCAAGAGGGCTTTCCTTCTCCTGCTCGCTGTATGCAAAACCCTGTCGTCAGACATCGAGAGACCTAACAGACCCCTCGGCTAATCTCAGCTCTTGCTAATCCGCCGTCAGGTAGTTTACCTCTGTCTGACTGCCGAGCACGGCCGAGGCGTATCGATCCGCGGCTGTCAGCTTCGCTCCGTGTGCAGCGGAGCGGCTCGGCAAAACACGGGAGGCGTCGGGGGAGGGGAAAAAAAAAAGGGAATTCTCAAAAGTTGGCGTGCACGACAGACAACAAAGCATTTCAGAAGCGTGTCGACGTACATTTAACATCCACGGCTGTGGAGGTGGCCAAGTAACTTTATGCATTATATCGTCGTTACCTCAACTTTAGCGTGAGCGGAGTGAGTTTAAAACCAGAATCCTAATTTCCTGTAGCGAAAGACTTTCGGTGCGATTTTGACAATGTCGACTTCACGTACACGTGTATTTTATCCGTCTATTTCAAAGGCATCCAGTGCTGCTGTTTTTCTTATTGTTGTGCTAAAACTTTAAATTTTTTTAACGGATTTGTTCTCAACACGCGTCAAATGTGTTGTGCATTTTAACCCGTTAGCCATGTACGAATGACAGTTATCTAGGCTGTATGTCGCCAGTATTGTAATAATTCAAAACACTACTAAGTGCCTCCCGGTCGTCCTACTTTTCAAAACTAATTTATCACTTGCTTATCTCACTTTGCCTTATACGTTGTCGGGATCCTCATCGTACGCTGTCCGGCACGAGCCGGCGACGCCGATCGCTGTTGTTAAAAAGAAAAGGAAATGTATTGACATTGAATTTAATAAAGCTGGGAATGTTTTTGTCACTTTTTGCCTGGACGACAGTTCTGCCGCGGCGACGCGTCAAGCAGATGGCGCCCGACCGACCACACCGGGAAAACCGTCGGCGGCCTGCTACGTAACATTGTTTACATCCAGCCCCACACTTCTGCCGGAACCCCTGGATGCTGCTGATTGTACCCCACGTCTGTTTATCTCTGGCCGCGCACCTTATTCAGCGTCTTGTTTGTCAGAATTCAAGTTTCAGGGTCATGAGGTTCCAGAGGTCGGGGGCCGAGGATGGGCCTCGCCGAAAATATCACAGCATGTCCTGTCCTCCTGAGGAGGCGGCGGGCGTCCGCGGACGCTCGCGCCCGGCCAGCAAACAGGCTTGAGTCACTGCTCCGCCGCCAACGCCGCGCGACCGATGGATTAACCGCCGCTCAGCCTCGCCGTGACATTCCCCTGTTTTTCCTTGCTTGTGTCACAACGTCTCCGTCCCCGTTTCGCTCTCAAATAGCTCTTTTCCTGGCAGCGGCGCGGCAGGACCGGGCTCGGCGGCGCTCGACACTTCGCCCTCTGCGTACGCACCGAAATGACCTAATTTTACCTTTTGCCCGACCGCGGATGAAGACAATGCACGTTTCTCACCCCCCCCCCCCTCGCCCTTTACTCCGGTACACAGACAGAGGTCTGCGCCAGAGCTCACAGCTTTTCTGTGTTATTTCCTTCTGGCCCCACCGGCAGACGGGCCTCTGTTGGTTTTGGCCATCCAGTCCACTTGGCAGCGTCTGGAGCTGCACAGGACACGCCGCCTCCTGCATGTCAGCCTCCACCAACCCCGAGACCACTTATTGATGTCGGCCCGCGGTTGTTTGGCCTGTGACACAGTTTTAGTGACGACGACACATTCCCTCTCGCTTAGGTAGAGAGGGAGACAAGGGCTTCCTTCAGGCTCGCGGGACAGCACGGCTTGCCCCCCCCCCCCCCCCCCCCCCCCCCCCCACCACCCCGCCCGGGCG
>CAAKHD010031443.1:7818-56174 GCA_901007705.1 Fistularia tabacaria
GCGAAAGGTGGGGGGACACCTTGGACTGATCGCCAGTCAATCGCAGGGCCACATATAAAAACAGGCAACCATTCACTCACTCACTCACTCACTCACTCACTCACTCACTCACTCACTCACTCATTCAGGGCAATTTTCCCATTTTTTTCCAATTAACCTGCTGCATGTTTTTGAACTATGGGAGGAAACTGGAGAACCAAAAGGAAACCCACGCAGTCACGGGGAGAACACACAAACTCCATATAGAAAGGTCTCCCTTGTCGGAATCGAATAAGGGTCCTTTGTGCTGCGAGGCCGAAGTGCTAAACACTGCAATGGGTAAATCATTGTACAGAATTATATTTGTGAAATTTATTTGGTGTGTGCCAGCATTATAGCAGCCATGAATTTAGCAGCCTCTTGAAATAAAATGGGACAAATCTTGTAGGTTAAGCTTAGCTGACTGTAGCCTTATTGAAGTTATGGCACAGAGGTAAATTTCCCACCTTCAACCTTCACAAACACGTTGTCATGGTTGTCCTCGATGCTGTGCTGAACCTCACACCGGTAAACCCCTGTGTCACTGGAACGCAGGCTGGATATGAGGATGCTCATATCCATTGGTTTCTTGGGGTAGTGCAGCACCCGAACCCTGTCCACATAGTGGTTGGACACACGCACCTTTCCGTCCATGGCGGTTAAGATGGTTCTCGTCTTTTCTATTGTGATGTGAGTCCATTTCATGCGATAAGCTAATGGATGGATAGGGACTGCTCCTGGATCAAGAACAGTGAAGTCCTACATGGAAAACATCATTATTCACCAAGTTAAGCATATCTACTGGCTATTGAATGTCATATGGCATGTTAGAAATAACATATGGTGTGGTAAATTGAACCGCAACTATGCACCTGAACTACATTGTTTTTGATTATTTTATGTAAACAGTGAATTATTCATTTTAATAAAAATTTTAAACTGAATAATGAGGGCCTATCAGGGGAATTATTTAGAATTGTAGAACATTAGCATGGCTAGAACACTGTCACGCAAACAAATGAAAAGTTCTTAAAAAGAGCTGTGAAACTAATTACATTAATTACATTAGTTTTTGAAATTCTTTCACACATTCTGGTAGAATGAGCTCATGAACATAAATTTACATATTAGTTACATAATCTTTTCATTAATTTTGTCCTCATATACATCTTATTCCCCACCCTTAAGTTAGTGTTTTTGAAAGGTCAGATAAAATATAAGTGACTGTATTCACTAATTAGTTAATTGCAAATTGGATCACTTTGCATTTTAATACTAATACAAATATCTGTACCAAATCTAACATCTTTGGCAGTGTTTTCTTGTTATCATGTACCTCAAAGAAACATGGCAGCATCAAAGATCCTGCGAGGGGAGGATACTGTGTGCCGTGCAGAGGGATGGTCACATTCAGTATATTGTCAGAGTCTGATCAAATAAAATGCACAAAACAGGAATAAGGGCAATAATCTAGTGAAGCAATTTGAGATGAAGGTGATTTGTGTGCTTTGGAGGTACTTTCTTACCTTGGATGACGGTCTCATCATAGACATATTCAATTGTTTCTGAGAGGACATGTAGACACATCCAGAGAAACACAGCCAACCTGATCATAGTTTATCTGAAAAATGTCAGGAAACCAAGTGAATTACAAGTACCTAATAAGATTGGTGGAATTAATTTGTGCCCATCAAATTATTTGTTTCAGAGTCAAGGCAAATGTTAAAACCCGTCTGCTTTTTTAGAATATGAAACAAATTGATAGAGAAAAATAAAGATCTCCGCTATCTCCACTGGAGAAGACAAACACTGCTATGAATAAAAACAGCAGTTGCTGAAAATAATCTCTTTGACTCCAAATTAAAAACTGTACTGAAGGACACTGTCGTAAAGAAGTATATACATTGCAAATGATAAAATGTCAAACCCTTACTCTATATTTATGAAATCAATGATTAAACATTTTAATGTAAACAGAAGAAACATATTATTTCATTCAGTATACGAATTTAAAAGCATCTCATTTGCACGACTTGTCAACAACATTACACCCTCCCTCCACCCTCCACCCTGTGCCTGTAATAATGTTGCTGAAATAGAAGAGTAAAACAAATAAAAGGACAGACAAAACAGATTTATTCTAAACAATAGTTCATAAATTCATCAAACAATACAAGAGTGCATGATTATTTGGGATTCTTATGTTAAGAGATATAACAAAAGTTCATACAAAGTAGTTTGTAGTCATTGAATTTGAAACTGTAACTTTGTTAAAGGCATTATAATGTGATAACAGTACCATTTTGCACTGAGCACTGAAGGGTATCGCCCTGTGACAAATCAGAATGGGTAACTGACCTTTCAGTAAATAGGAAATAAAAAAGGCCTAATATATCATTACAAAATGAATGATGGGATGTGAATTTGTTGTTCCCTAAAGAAAATTTAATACAAGTAGTTCAGTCGATTGCAGTTAAAAGAAAATGATAGCTAGTTTGAATACCATTTTTTACTCTGTCCAGTAATTTTACATTAATTAGAAAAATAAATGCAGAGTTTCACAATATTTTGATGACAGTTAAATACATGTGTTTTTAATGTGGTTAAGATAACAGGTTTTTGGGAAAGATTTTAGTCTAGACTGAGAAATAGCAACAGGGGTTTAGAACCCAGAGGGAGTGTCTCTTCAGAAACATGGGATTTCAATACACATGTGATCAGCAGCCAATGATGTGTGCATTGTGTATGCATATGTGTGCATGCGTGTGCTTGCATGCGGGTATGTCACTCTGGTGGCCAACCTCACACTAGGCTCATTCAGCTCCTGCAGTGTTACACAGGCAGGGCCCTTTCAGGCAGGTATTATGGAAGCAGTGACAACATCAGGCCTATGTAAGCACAACCGTGTATATTCCAGAGTCTGCCCTTTCCATCTCATTAGAACTGTGCTCATATTCAAGCGGGATATCATGCCAAATGTGACGTAATGGGAGGAGTCATGCAGCTTTCTCAGGCATTTCATCCTAATCCACACATCTATTTCTTAACATTGTCATGATGTGGTATTTTGGTCAAGTGGACAATTGAGTCTGAACCCCAAATGTGCCACATAAAAATAGTTTGAACTCCAATGATTTATATCAGCAAAAGTCACAGTATTATTGGAATGATTTCAGTTATATTTATGACATTGTTTCATTTCAACATAGACATTCAATTTGCTTCTAAAAAAGGTGATAATAAGCGAGCTAGGTATTTAAACGGAATTTCACTCAATGATAATTTAGAGAAAACCCAAAGAATAACTTATGTCAGAAAATCTAATTTTAAGAATGCAATATTTGTACATTCTATCAAAATTGAAATAAGTTTAATTCCATTCAGATATGCAAATAAGAATATTTCAAATTCGATTTTCGTGAAAACTACAAATTGAATGATGAACGAATTATTCAATGATGATGAATAAACACAAAATCAGCATACTAATTTATGTCAGTCGATCAGCCGTTTACAGATTTGAAGCGCAGTTCAGAAAATGCCTCAATTTGCCATAATATTTACAAAAGCTACATAAAAAGGTTTAAATTACATTCATTTTTAATTCATTTTTTTGCGGTCTTTTGTGCCACCTTGAACTCATTGTGTACTTTTAATTTCAACATGCATTCAAAAATAAAAAATAAAAAAAATTTACTCACCCCTTTTCCAAAACACTGTGACACCTGATGAAGCTGAACTAGTCTTCAAGGGCTCATTCTGGGTCCTATTTCCAAGGTTGTAAGACAGAATGTTCCTGTGAGCAACAGCAGTGGGATGCTTATATATATGTGAGGGAAAGACCTTTGGACCAAAACAGAACACACCTTCATGCTGCTCCCACTTATTTGTGAAGGTTCCAGGTTAGCACTTTCAAAATAAAAGCTTACTGCTGACGAACAGTCAGGAAAGATGTGTCCAGCATGGAGGTTTTAGTCCCTATTTGATTAAAACCTGCTCATATTTCAATGAAATCATGAATATTTCAGATCACTAAAACATTAATTTGGGCATTTTGCAAAGTGTTTACTGCCAAATTAATAAACTAGCTGAAAAGACTCGAGTTTGGACTATGAAAGCAGTGAAATATTGTCCTTCAAAGTGCCTAAATCATTGCTATAGAATGTGACCTCTCATTTAACCTGATTTTTATTTCTCTCGCTCTCAACTGCTGAGAGGAATTTGTTTCATTATCCCTTGGGAATACATTGCTGAATGCAGAGTGTGTTTATATTTTCTTGTCTTGTATCCTTGAATAGCTGCTGTGCAAAACTGCAGAGCACAATGATAGTCAGGTTAGAGGTGAGGAACAAGCTCCTGATACATGCTGCACTATCCATGAAAGATAGCAACAATGTCTCTACACCCCTAAGAGGTAACGGTGTGGTTTCTATTTTGTGGAGGAGGTTTTTATAGTGGTTGAGTTGCCATGGATTTCACAGGAAGATGACGGAAAAAAAAGAATACTTCAAACTGAAATACAGAGTTCATTCAATAAAAGTTGTGATTACACATATGCACATTAAGATTCAAGAACGTTTAAACTGAAAAATGAGTATTTCCAGCAGTCAATATTTCCCTAGCTGACTAATGCTACTGCATTTTTGACATAATGTCAGTGTTTGTTTTTCATTTAAAGCCCATTAGCCACAAAAAAATCAAGCTAGCCGTAACTTTTCCAAGACCAAGGTAACTTTGTGACGAATTGTCCAATGATAATAATTTTACAATCAAAACACAAGTTTTGACCTCAATTTAGAGGACAAATCTACACTTCTGAAGATCCTCCACGTCCTCTTTCTTCATTATTTCAGCCAATAAAAGAAAATTATCGCTCCACCGACCCCAGTCATCTGTATTGTAGACCTCAGAAACTTGATTTGTGTTCAATTCTCCAACTTAATATTTCAGGATTTTTCATTTTAAAGTCTTTGTTAGGCATTTGTTCTGACTGTGTATCTCCCCGGCCATGGTGGCAAACCTGTTCCAACAATGAAAGCAAATCTCCACCTTGGTTTTATATGTTGTCTTTTTTTTTTTGATACTGTTATTGTTGCACTGCTGCGACAAACGAATTTCCCCTATGGGGATCAATAAAGTATTATCTTATCTTATCTTATCTTATCTTATCTTATCTTATCTTATCTTATCTTATCTTATCTTATCTTATCTTATCTTATCTTATCTTATCTTATCTTATCTTATCTTATCTTATCTTATCTTATCTTATCTTACCTGCACACACTTAAATCCTACACAAGGTTTGTAAAAACATTCAAAATTACACAAGACTCACGGTCAACCATCTCCTGGCACAATCAATCAAAATAATAATCTAATTACTAAACCTAGTAGAAAAATGTCTAGATATTGTACAGCGGCTGCTCTGACTCATTAGGAGGCCTGTTTATATGAAAAAAATAATAATTAAAAAAAAAAATATATATATATATATATATATGGTAAGGAATTGAAGAAACAATGATTTTAATTAATGTTTTTAGATATTCGTCTTTACATTTGAAATACCTCATTGTCTGTTTCACTCTTTACTCTTTAGTTAAGTTTCAATTTGTGTGAGTTTTATTTTTTATTTTTCCAGCTTTACAGTTTGAAAATTTACCACTTTACCTTTTTGATTTTACTTATTAAACTTCTTAATTATACTTATTTAGATCATCGTTTAAATAATATTTATTTAGCTTTGACTAATCTATTTCTTAACAATATCATGTTTGCTGCTGGACCTTTTCTTTCTTGGTATTCCTGGATCTCTGCTCCTCCTTTCTCACTGATCAGTTGGAATTCCTGGGACATCCTCAAAGTGGTTTACAAACAGATGTTACTCAGTGTTCTCTCAGTGGATCAGTGGATCTCTGATGAAGCTTGACACATGATGTTCATCAGGGTTCTGTTCTGGGACTAATCTTGCTCACTTTACATACACTTCCTTTTTGATAGCTCAGTAACCATTTTAGCAGTCTTCTGTAAGCTTTATTTTGTTGTATTTTTCCTTCAATATCATTGATTTAAACAACTGTTTAGTTCAAAGTTTAGGTGTGTTTAGACTGTTTGGATAAATTAGAATTGGTATATACTTTCTCCAACACAATTTTGAAAAGACAAAATACAGTTTTGAATTGCTCCACATTAATTTCTAAACATCCAGCTATACATGAGGTCATGATCTTTTCTTAGCATAACCTCCCAACATTATTATTTTTTTAATTTTATTTCATATATTATTATTAGTATCTATATTGCTTCTTTCCAGTGCTGGGAGGTTTGTATAATATAATAATATAGAATAAGTTGTTAAACATGTCTTTACCTGGCAGTCTTTTAGCTAACAAATATGGTTAATCTTCAGTGACATGAACATACACATTTCTGTGCCTTTTTCTATTAATTTCAACATATTAGATGATCAAGGTTCTATTTGTGTTATTTATATTAAAAGTGTATTCATTTTACATATTTAAATAACTTCTCAAATAAAGAACTTTCTAATGTATGATATAAAGTAGAAGAAAGACCTCCATTGTCACGTGGTCACATTCAGTGATGCATAGAGCACAGTATCAGTGAAATTTGACCACTGCATTTAACTCATGAACTATGAGTAGATGGCGGCCACTGAGCAGTGCCAGGGGAGCAGTTAGGGGTTCAGTGTCTTGCTCAACAACCCTTGGACAGGCTAGGAGGAGCCAGGAATCAAATGAGGAATGTTCGGTTCCAAGGACATCCAGGTTAACCCCCTGAGCCATGCCGCCCTAAGTTCTTTCTGATATAGATAGTGCACTTTCAGTTTCTCTCACGATTTCTAACTATTTTAAAACAAACAGTTTTCTTTTGCAACAGAAACGCCAGGTAATGCTCACTTGATCCTTAGTTTTTCATATCTTCTCATGTTATCAAATTGAAGTTCTCGTTTAGTTATTCTTGACTACTGACTCTAATAAATGCCAAGGGAAGTCTGCTGTTTCGGAACAAAAATACTTAATGTTCTGTCTGAGGTTTTTGACCTTCATCCACAGTATCTCTTAAAGACATTAAAGGAGTGAAAACATGAAAGTTCCTGAAAGAACTTTGCTGATTATCCCTATCAGAAGTACATGCCAGTGTGTGTCTGTGCTTCTCTTCTTTCCTCTAAGAAAGTGAGGAAATGTCCACTTGTTCAAAGTGTTTGTGATAGAACACTGAATCCCTGAGAACAGGTACAGAACGGACTTTCTTCTCACATAACAGAGCTGGATTCACAACTGGTAACAGGCAACATACCCCAACATTTCCCTCAATGTCCAGAATCATGTAGTGCTGTATAATTTATGTTGTGAAACATGCTTTTGACCACTTTAGAATTGATATTCATCTGTCTCCCTGTTTGTTTTTTAATATACTCGGTAAATAGAAAAATATCCTTCTTTTTGCTATAATATTTTTATTTCATGTAAAACTCTTACCTCAATAATAGTTTCATGGGAAATTTTGATCGGCATTGATAGTGGCACATATTTTTAATATTTCAGCCACGACTGGGGAACGTTGGAAGATTACAAGTCGATGGCACCATTATTTTGGATTTCAAGGTGAGGAAGTAAGAAATTCAGGTAGAAACTACCTAAATTTCTGCAAAAGGTAAATAATTAATGTAACATTGTAGCAAAGGATGTTGGAAAAAAGTAGGTCGGCATTTAACTTATATCCCCTTGGCAGGAGGAACGAGCTGCTGGTATGAGGAGCCAGCCAAAGGTGAAAACATTGGCTAATTGTGTTTTAAGAGCAAATGCTGGAAACCCACAAATTCCTGACAGCACCAATCCTGAAGGAAAAGCATTCTGTCCAAAGACACAAAGACTTCAACTGCATCCATAATGAAACTCCTTGTCCTGGTCTGACCTGCTGCAGGGTGTTTCACTCATCTGGCAAAAGGAAGCCGTATGAGGGCAGCAGGCAACATCTTGCCTGCTTTCAAAGGGTCTCTGTGAGGGGAGCTTGAGGTCATAAAGACAAGGATTATTTGTTTGAATCGGACCAGAGAATCAGACAACATTTGACTTTTCGCACTTTCAAGAAATATTTTGTCCTGAAAAAGGTATAAGCAAAAATCACGCAGAATCCCTTTATTTGGTAAAGGTACAATGTATATAGGAATTTGTCTTGTCATAAGACAAGAGGAAAAATGTGTTTTTTGAATATGTTTGCTGTCTTAAAGTGGTGTTTTTACATAAAGAGTGTACTTGATAGTTCAAAGAAGCTGGCCTGCTCACAGGTGTGTAAGTGACTGGGTGTGTGCACTGGTCAAAAACATTGACATCAAACTGGTTGCTGTATCCGACAGGCAAATTGTTTTTACTTACTCTCCATGGAAAGAGGGCAGGGTCACTCCGAAAATATGTGACTCAGACCATTACTTACCAAAAAAAGATGAGGTGGCTGAAAGCAACAGAAATACTTCTAGTACTATGTGATCAACACATAAATGCATTTGATAATACTACTACTACGACTTTATCCACAGTGTAGGTCAGGTCAGTGTTTCAGGTCATGAGTTCTAATTACTACTCATTTAAGTGTGTACACTCACAAATCCTTACTTGTACTCTGCCCTACACACAAACACAAAATATTCATAAAAAGGTTTTGATTTAATGATTCATTTATTCTTTAATTTTAAACGAACAGTCTACAATTCAGTGTTCTGAAAGTGTCTAGCCTTTCAACATTCTCAAAAAATCTCCCAACAAAAGTAAAACTTATTTCCATATCAAGCCTCTAGTTTCCCTCGGGATCCATGTAATGTATGACAAAACAGAAACAGAGAAGAAAGCCAGAAAAAAAATTCGAATGCAAGTTGCTCGGATAACAGGAAAAACAGCATTGATATACAACTTCAGTTCTTTTCCTTTACATTGGTCTCAATGAGACTGCTGAGTCATTGACAGAAACATTCTGTATGTTTAATCTCTTTTATTGATATCTATTACAATTACAACTCCAGATGTACCGCCATTAGTACAACTATTATTTCTAACTAACAATTACTAACAATAATCATCAAGCAAAGTCTGTCTCTCCTTGAACATACATATGCCTTTTCTTCTTTTGTCAGGTCTTAAGCAGTTGCATTCAGTGAGCTGTATTACCTCCTTAAGGTTCAATTCTCCCATTTTTTTTGTCAGAATTATAATAAATGCCAAGTTGTTCTCTTCTATTGCCATTGAGTTTAAAGTGAATGTCTACTTGGCCTTCTTCTTTCCTTACCATCCTAAAATTCCTTTCACCTTTAGTGCTTGTACTTTCTTTCTTTGTAGCCCAGTTTTTCCATCTCTAAAATACTCTTATTTTCTTTTATTTGCAAAACAGACTATGATGTCACAAGGGGTATCAAAAGATCAGGTTTTCAAGGATATTTTTCCTCAGGTCATTATCTCTAATTACTGCTATCTAATAAAAGAGCTGCTCTTTTTTTTCTATTTCTCTTCTGCCTCTTACCTTTTGCCTCCTACTTCTCAGGGTGGATGAGGATGTTGAGGGGGGCCTTTCATCTTGTGATGCAAAGCTGAAAGCTATGATTGTTCCACTTTGGTATGATGGGTTATGATGTTGGAGGTTCATAGACTGAAGTGCGTTCGAGGGCTTTCCCGACTCCTATGAAAGATGTTGTGTCAAAGGTGATGTCATAGATGTACATGGAAAGCATGTGCATAATGAATATCACATAACATGAATATTGTTTTTATTTTACGTCACAGCAAGACGGCAGTAAAAAAGGCAACTGTCCTTTTCAGTGTAAACAATGATTATCGTACTAATCATTTTAATTTGGGCAAATAAAGACATCCTTTTCAGAGAACACTATTTTATCTTTACATCTTCTTTTACAAAGGCTTTTATCTTAAGGGGTCTACACGAATCAACCATCTCCGTTTACCCTTATTCTCTGTATCCTCTTCTCTCACACCAACTAACTTTTAACTACATTCATAAATTTTGTCTTTGGTCTTCCTCTAGACCACTTGCCTGGCAGTTCCAACCCCAGCATTCAACTAATATATATTCACTATCCCTCCCCTGTACATGACTGAACCATATTAGTCTGGCTTCTCTGACCTTTTCTCCAAAACATCTAACACGTGCTGTCTGATAGATTCATTCCTGTTCCGCTCCATCCCCATCACTCCCAAAGAGAACCTCAACATCTTCATCTCTGATGGACCTCCAGCTCTGCTTCCAGTCTTTTCTTCAATGCCACTGTCTCTAAACCGTACAGCATGGCTGGTCTCACAACTGTCTTGTACACCTGTCCTTTCATTCTGGCTTATACTCTTCGATTGCATCATGCCCCCAACACTTTTCTCCACCATTTCAAACATGCTTGAACCCGTTCCTTCACCTCTTTTCTACACTCCATTGCTCTGGACTGTTGACCTTCCTTCTCCGCATCATGTCAATCAACTCTCTGGCTTTTCCTCCCAAAGCCCAAACATCCAATGTCCAAACATCCAAAGTCCCCTACTCTCTGTCCCAGACTCTTGCCTTTCCTTTACTCTTTCTGCTTCCTAACATGCCTTCCTCCTGTCTTTCTTCACCTCACAGTAGCCCATTTTCCACGGGTACCCTGTAGGTTATGGCACCACGGGCAATTGTTGTTAAACTTGGCCTCAACCGATCAGGTATGAGATTCATAGGTTCGATTCGCATTTTTGCTTTTGGCACAAGTATTACACCGAATGCCCTTCCTCACCCAACCCTCTACATTTATCCAGGCTTAGGACCAGCTCAGAGACACAGGCTTGTGCACCTATGAGGCTGCATTGATTTTATCTTTACATTCGAATAAATTAATTTTGGAAATGTAAACATTTCCCATATAATCTCAAAAATCATCCCGTTTTAGAAAGTTATTTTTACCAATTTATTTTACAATTTCTTAATTTTGCTATTTTTACTTGTGATGTGGTAACGGTAACACTGGAGGCCGCTAATGCTCCTTCCTAAGTGCGGATCTTAGACCCGCAAGAGGGGCGTGGATATTATTGTGCCATGGCCTTTGGTCGCTGCTTATTGGTCCGTAGATCGTCACATACCGCCTCCCATTTGCGATTGGTTGTATTGAAAGTTTGGTTTCCGTGCGTCATATGTCAGCCCAAAAAGTAAGATTGGTTACACATGCAAACTGTCAAGCCAAGAGAGGAAGCGAATTGATGGCAGCGATGCAGACCTACCAGTTGTACTGTGAGTTGATTGCTTTTCTCACACTCTCAGCCGAAAATATCGTTGACAAGCCACCGGTCTTACTTACTGAAATGATAAATAGCACACATATTTGATATTGTATTCAAATCCAAACAAAATGGCCCTGGAAGATTTGTTTACATTGCTTAAGCAGCCAAGGTCCGGTATTAGTTGGACGCTAGCGTTAGCTTTGCCTCAATGCTAATTTGACGTGAACCAACCCGTTTTCTTCAAACATGTATTTAATGGCAAGTTAATAAGCAGGCTTTAGGTGTCACCTGGGATGACTGTTTTAAATGTTGGTTATTGCATTTATAGTTATTGGCTATGAGTTCGCTTGACGTTTTTTCGCCATAATGTTTCAACATTTTTATTGCTAATATTTGATTTGATATTATCTCTTCCAACCTTCTGTAACACTAGCATCGTGTGCTCCCGTTTCTGTGATGGCCTTCTCACGGCAACCTTCAAGCAGTCCACTTGCGATATCTAAATGGCAAGGGGGGTTTATAGTTCATATAACATTCTTTGTACGACAGAACACTGAAAACCCCATGATGACTTATTTGTCAGCCAAGCTCATTCACACTACACAAGCGGTACATGGTATTTGCTCTGTAATGGGGCGAAATATTAGCAACTTGAAGATATGGCGGTGCAATACAGAAAACAATCTCTGTGATGGTACTGGTGATATCAGTAACGGCCTATACGTTATATTATTGAACACAGTTTTTGTAAATAGTATAACAAATGATCTACATGAAACTCAGGTTGCATCATAATGACTGAGGTATATGTTCTTACAGTTAAGACAATTGACAAGTGTGCCTTATCCTTTTAACACTAAAGGATGTCAGACAGAATGGTGATAGACATGATAGAACAACATCTCTATTGATGTTTTGTTTTATCCGACCAACAGTCATATAACATTGCAGTATAGTAGCTTACCCTTAACATTTACAAAGATAGAAGAGAGACAAAAAAAATATACGGACAAGGGACAGAGTGAGACAGTCAAGGACGTTGTTCATACAGGATGGATCAAGGGCTAATACATCAGGATTGGCCGGGAGGGAAGAGTGTTGGCCCATAGCCTGTGGTTACTAAAGAAACCAGATGAGCACTAGAACATTGTAAACATAAATTTTGTGAGCAGCAAATAGCAGCCAATGAGATGTTCTTAAAAGTAAAAGACTTTTCATGGCCATGTCGATACTAAAGATAGATAGTGAGGTATCCACATCCATTCTATTACACTGTGGCAGTAATATAGCTCCTCTTCGGTGAGTCATGTCAATTTTCTGTTGTTGGAGTATGCTGTTTGTTTGTTTTTTAACTTTGGTGACAAAGAGCAAAGTTGTTTTCAGAGAGAATATGTCCGAATACGATCAGTTGTGATGAAAAATCCCAATACTTGATTTTAAAAGTAATCAAAAGTACATGAAAGGTCAGCCATTGAAGGAAACCATGAATAGAAAGAGAATATTTCAGGTGAGCGTTAGAACCCTAATTGTGCCTTTCTGAACACTAAAATCACTTTTTATGCTACCATGTAGCAAAGTGTCCACCCTAAACTCCAACCGAAGCAGTGAGAAACTCAAAAAAGAGAGCAGTGCAGATATGCCTGTTTTCCAGTCAACCCTAGAGCATGAATTGAATTGAGCATTGTCATTGAATTATGATGTTTTGTATTTATGTAAACAAGAGGATTGGAGACATTGGTAAGTCTTACTTATTCAGGCCAGATTTAATAAATGACAGTCTTAGGTGGTTATTAATTATAAATAAATCAAAAATATTCGACAATGTTAGACTCTCAAACACAAGAGTACAGCTTCATTAATCCCTTTGAAGACACAATAGACTATTGACCTGGGTGAGAAATCAAAAGCTAAAAAAGGTCTTGTGTCTAGTTTTATTAATATCAAACTGTTTCAAAGAACGAGTACAAAATAAAACTTAGTGGGTTTCGCATCTGAACTACCTTAACCTCAGAAAGCGTACAATGAGACCTGCCCTCATGTCGACGTTTTAACCAAAGGGGTGTTGTGTAGTTGTTTGGCGTAATCCATATTCCCATCCTTAGAAAATGATTGCCGCAGGGGAGGGATTGTACTTTGTAGTGATCTTTTTCCCTAGGGCATTTTCATAATACCTTGAGAGGTTGTTACAGTTGGCACAATTGACTTAAATTTCCACTTCATAGAACATAAAAGGAATACTTTTTATAGTGAATATAACAGTCAAGGTACTATTTCAACCAAATATGCCACGGAATCTAATGTCCCATACTGCTAATTGTCTCAAATCTTTTTCAGTTTGTTTTTTTCTTGTACCTGAAATTATTAATCCTCTTTCGTATTGTCATATCTGTGATTAGGGTAAAGTGCTAACCGGAGCAAAGAGGCACTACTCCAGTTAAGTTCTGCCAGTTGGTTTTCTATTGCCAGTATTGATCAAAATTAATATGGCTGCTGTTCTAAATAAACACTTACACTGTAAACACATGAAGTGGAGTAACAAAAGATTAGTGAAATAAATCCAGATAATGATCACATCACTCCCTGTTTCCATAGTTACTTACAACTGCTGTCTTGACCCACATCAAACCGTGATCTATAAAGAATACCTATTAAATTGAAAGGGAATTTCCCTCCCAAAATAGCTTTTATCTGCAATGTTAATTACCATTCACAAATCAAACACTCTTTCTTTTTATCATCATTACTTTAATTGGTAATTGGAAACTTCTTGCAATATAAAATAGTTTAAAGTTTGAATTAATATATTTAAAATGGGTTGTCTTATTGTAGTTTTATCGAACAAGGACTAAATAGTCCAGGAAAAAAATGTGCCCACTAAGTCCATTTCTTAGCTATTTGGAGTTTTAATGGGCTTTTAAACATTCTTGTCCTTTTGTAACCTCATTTGTGTTTCCTTAGTCTAAGAGCCTTAGGGCTAGTTTATTGTCTCACTGGAACCCCCTTGATGCTGTTTATAGTTATAACCACACTTTCCACTGTAAATAGTCTGTCGACCTGAGAGTGACTATGCTTGTCAGGGAAGTGTTTTGTTTTTCTGTTGAGTTTCTTAGAGCCTGCCAGAGTGTCTAGTGCTCGTGGTTTCTTTGCCTTGTGAAGTGGAGTGCTGGCTGTTTTGTCTCATGAACCAGTGCCCATGCTGTTTTGCAGCTGCTGGCTGACCTGAGTTAAATGTGCAACATTATAATATGTGCAAGATGTAATTATGACTCAAGCATGCCTCCACCTGTTCTGAAAGCCATGGTGTTGTATCTCTGATTTTCATGGACTCTATGGCTCCTTTTTGTCAGGGGATATGAAAGGTTAAGACAACTGTATTGCTTGAGTAAATGAGGTGCTCTCAAAACAGAATTTGTCATTGAATCTTAGCTGCGTACAAAATTGTTTTTTTTTCTACTATTTAATCTTAAAAGATAGGGTTGACACAAATCATTTAATAAACATTATTATTCATAAGAAAATATATTTTTTTACATTTGATGAGGGAATCTTTAGATTGGAGTCATTTCAGCGTTCATCATTTGTTGTAACTTCATTAGAAATGACAGAAACCTGCCGCTTTTTAAATTGTGAGTAATCATCTATCAGTTATGTACTAGCTACAGTTCAGCAAATATGCTGTATAGTAAGCACCTTTATCTTTCCTCCAGAGCCTGGAAACTAACTGCCACACTGTGTTAAAATAGTGGTCAAATGGGATTAAGTAGGCTTAGAATTCAGTTTCTGTCTCCTGGCTATTTCTAATCCAAACTATCGTTACTTAAACCACCTCTACAACAGACCCCCAGATGAGGCCACCCCACCATAACAGGATTATCAGCATGTTTTTTAATCCAACCGACTTTTTCCTCAAAAACATTCTGTGCTCCCCGAGGCTCATCTTGTCACTCTTTATTA
Source organism: Fistularia tabacaria (assembly GCA_901007705.1). Lineage (NCBI taxonomy): Eukaryota > Metazoa > Chordata > Actinopteri > Syngnathiformes > Fistulariidae > Fistularia > Fistularia tabacaria. The sequence continues at coordinate 23,058 of CAAKHD010031443.1, forward strand.
TAAGATCTTGCCTGTGATGTCACAACTGCAAAGTGACATCATAGCCTTTTAGCTTCTTCAAATACCTTCATACCACAATGACAATGCATCATAGCCTCAGTCCCTCACAGACTTAGGACATTAATATGCTGTAAAAAGGTGCAGGCTGAGTCAGGGAGTGTACCTGAACTTGATAGATGACTTTGAAGAAAGGAACATCGGGGTAAATACTTTATCATAAAACACAAATAGAAAGTTTTAATAATGCACTTCCATGAATGCAAACTGCCTTAGACCTAAAATCATTTATCCTGACTTGACAAACCTTGTTCTGAACAAATTCAGTGAAAAGCTGTAGTTGTACTGTAGCAAGAGTGGTTGTTTGAAAGTTCCTTGTTCACCTGGTCATATGAAAAGATACATTGAGAGGGATGTATTTTTTCATATTTACATATGTACAGTGAAACAGGGAGCAAATTTGCTGAAATACTATGTGTCTTTTTCTTTCAGAACTTTCAACCTTACATCAAAATGGAAGAAACTGTGGAAACTGTCAACAGATAATTGGACTTGCAGTGTCAGTCTTGCTAAAGATGCGTTAGAAACACAAACCTGTTATCTACTGCATATATTTGCTGAATGAAGAATAAGAAACCTGAACAACAACATCGTTGTAGAGGACTGAGCAGCATTGTAATTTTCCCAGACCTTAAACTGGGAGCCTTGCTCATCCATCTCAGTCTGGTTGTCTGCTTTGCACTCCATCCACTGGCTCTGTGGTCCAGACCAGGCAGAGTTGATCTGTGCCTCCCCCCTGGCCTCGTGCCCTTCCATCGGCGGCCCGCTCCGGCGGTGTGTTGGTGTACGATGGCGCGGTGGGACGCTGTGGGCTGCAGTGGGGGACTGTGATGTCAGAGCCCAGCAGCCCGGGCGAGAGCCGGCGTGGCGCTCCCAGATTCTTCGTGGGTTGCGAGGACGATGAGAGCGAGGCCTTGGAGGACAGCATGAGGACTGACATGGAGCTGTATGAGGACGACGAGGACACAGACTCGGTGGGAAGCCTGTGTCAAACAACAATACTTCTCACTTATCAGTTTATTTAACCTGTCATTGACTACAGATTTGGAAGAATTCATACTCTTGACATTAAAATTGGGACTGGGAAATACTTTCTATGTAAGATGTTGTGATTTTTAAAATGAATAAAATTGGAATATATAATTTTAATGTCAAACTTCATTCAAACTACTGTTGGATAAAAAAATTAAACTGTCAGCTAATTTCAACACGATACTGTTGGATATTCCTTAAAAACTACCTGTGGCTTATGTTAATTTTACGTAATTACAATGGACTGAAAATCAGGCAACACACTCGACTGATGAATAAGCTAATTTCAGTATGACTTAACTGGGAAATTATTATTGGCTCATAAAAGGGATGAGCTTTAAATTCTGTCCTGTAAAAGAAAGTAGAATGACTGATAACTCAGATTTAGCCAATAAATCAAAAAAGCCTTAGCCTTTAAAAACATAGCATTTCTATGACCTATTTACTGATAATGAATAGAGGCGCCAAACATTTCAGTTGCAGTAATCGCATGCGAAGCTTCTTTGCATATGAAATATTTTGTTATTTAACAAACTGGGACTTGAGCAACAGTTGTTACATTTTCAACAAATTCAAGGAATTTTCAATTTACTATTGTCCGTTATCATTACAACTGGTGACAGTGTTGTATTTTTCCAGATTGAAAGTTGATAGTACAATATTTATATTGGCTCTGTGTGGCATGGAAGCATCATGCTGTGCAAGATAGACATGTAAATAAAATCAACGACTTAGCAAGAACGGGTCTTTTTCTTGTACCAGCATGATAAATTCTAGAGGTAGGCTCCAGCAGTCCCATGGCTGTGTGCAGGATAAGCTGTACAGATGATGGATGGATTTATTTATTTTGCTTTTGTTTTTTTTTTGACAGAATTGTAGGTAATTTCCTGACAATTTTTAGCCAATGCACTGCTGTGTTTCATGAAATGATTTACTAATTATGTCATGTATGAGGGAAAATTGTAAATTAGCAAAGAACTTCCATAAACAACAGCTGAGACTTTGGACAGAGATCTGTGTTTGACAGTAAATATCTCACAATTTTGATAGCAAGAAAAATGTGACATTATAGTGTCAGAATATTCTATAAATCCCGACTTCTCTGTTCTACTATCAACCAAGCCTCCTGAGCAGCAGTTCATAGTCCTATTGATTAGATAAAACAAATTAAAAAGAACATTCTGAAATATAATTAGATTTATGAAATGGTTGTAGCCCTGCTGATGTCTAAATGCACGAGTTTGAAGCCAAATTATTAGTGAAAAGAGATTAAATTGATCTTTTTACTCTTACAAAACCAATTTAACTGGAACTACGTGTAATAATTTTCTTTGACTCATAGCGGTGGTATTCTTCATACACTACAGCCATCTTTCTGTTGTTCATATGTATAGCTATTTTTCTACCTAATTTTGTCTATGTCAGTCTTTCAAGGTTTTATGGAACAAAGCTACTGGTTCTTGTGCACTAAACATGTCATTGAAATGTTTTCTCCCTTTCAGCCACCGGAGCGACAAATCATGGTGGGGATATGCTGCATGATGAAAAAGTCCAAGTCCAAACCAATGACCCAGATCCTGGAGAGGCTGTGCAGATTCGAGTACATCACAGTTGTCATCTTTCCAGAGGACGTCATTCTCAATGAGCCTGTAGACAAGTGGCCTCTGTGTGACTGCCTCATCTCCTTCCATTCCAAGGGTATGACTCAATCCTTGAAAGAAATCTGCAAAAAAAATTGGTTCCGTTTCCTTTTGAAATTTGAAATTTAACTTTTTAGTATGCCTTTAGCCACAGACTGTATCCCGACAGTATGTTGTGGAAGTAGTGATAAAAAAAAAATAATAACTGACTTCGATTCTTTCAATTCTTCATTGTGACTTGCTGTTTCAACTACCCATACCAACCTTAAACTTTCACATCACCTTAACTGTTGGGCTGTTTACACACTAAACAGAGTGAATGGTCTAATATGTCAGCATTTTGTCTACTGTACTAGAAAAGCATTTAATAGTCCCTGAAAGTATTATAAAACTAATTATGTCATGTGCAAATTCTATATTAGAGATGTTTAATAGATAAATAATGTAGATAACCTCAATGCAGGTCACCAAAGTCAAGTTAGATTGGCAACAGTTTGTAGTTTTTTCCTCTGCAGTCCCAAGGTGGACTTAGGTTGAAGCAGTTAAAATGGGGAAAAAGTTAAGTGATAAGAATGGATTCTAAAATGCAAATTAGTTATTTACAATAAAAGTTATTTTGGTGCATTGAAAATGGCTTTCAGTCATTCATTTTTTTTTCCCTATTCCTGAACATCTATTCCAGAGTAGGAAATACATGTTTTCATTGAAGTCATTCAATTTGGAAATTTAGTCTCTATGAGATTACTTAATTTGAAATATATTATGTTGAAATGCAGAGGAAGACTCAAACAAACTGTTAGTGCTGTAATTACACACTGTACCGTATTTTACCCTCCAATCAGTACAGGTGTATGATCTGACAGTACTAGATCCAAACTTATCCCTGAAGTGGGCAAAAAGACGAATGAATAGGGATGCGGTGTTCTTTTATTTAAATTGAACATACAGTTCTGAGTAGGGGGTACATGAAACCAGATGTGAGACATCTGGTTACCTACAACAAATTAATTTTCTAGTATTGATGAGTGTCTGTATTTAACATTTCTGTTGTAATGAGCTGTTATAAACTGAAATATTGAATCTATTGTAACCCAGGATTCCCACTGGATAAGGCAGTGAGCTATGCCAAACTCAGAAACCCACTGCTCATCAATGACCTAAACATGCAGTATTACATCCAGGACAGGTATGTCTTATTTACTTCAGATTTCCATCATTTACATTTTTAATGCAATGCAAAGCATTGTTTTTATCATTAACATTTTATGATTTTCTAATAGGAGGGAGGTTTATCGCATCCTGCAGGAGGAAGGAATCGATCTGCCACGCTATGCTGTGCTAAACCGTGACCCAGATAATCCAGATGGTCAGTCTGCTATTCATAAAAACAAGTTAGCTTGTTTGTAGCTCCAGCTGATGCATAACAAAGGACAATGTAAAGGAGACTATATTCTCTCAATGTGATTAAGGAAAGATTTTTAAACAGCCGCTGTTTGCCGCATTCAGATCAAGACCACACTGGTTTCATTTCATTTTGTTGATAAATATAGTATCAAATATGGAGCACTTGCAAGTGTTCCTTACTTAAGCACTATGATTTGATGTGATACTATTACCTAGGGACAGATCCTAGACTGATGAGTTAACTGATCTTTCATGTCTCTGACTTCTTTGGCATTACTGACTTTGAACACAACTACAATGCCAGACAGTTGAATGTGCAGAGCAGCTTTAAATGTCTTTTTGTCTTTGTGTGCGCGTGCGTGCGTGCGTGCGCGTGTGCGTTTGTATATGCGTATATGCGTGTGTGGGTCAGAGTGCAACCTAGTGGAAGGAGAGGACCATGTGGAGGTAAATGGAGAGATATTCCAAAAGCCTTTTGTTGAGAAGCCTGTCTGCGCTGAAGACCACAATGTCTACATCTACTATCCGACTTCTGCAGGCGGAGGCAGTCAGCGCCTCTTCAGAAAGGTCCTTAAATTTCCTACATTGGTTTCCCACACCACAGAAACAATCATTATCAAAGATTTCAAGACTTCTAGCAGAAAAATCTTCAATCACAGTCTGATGTTATTATTAATGTGCCATGTAGCCAACGATACGACCTGCAATAACCCAAATCAATGTAGCTCTCGTTACAGTAGCATTTTTAAATTTATATGATGCTTGTTAAGGCACAATTTGGTATTAAACTTTCATGCCTCTGTAAATACATTCACTGTGTACCTATGCACTATTCACAGAATAGTGCGGATAATTTGGGAGTTGAAGCAGACAAATATTAACCCCTCAATTGCAGTTGGAAAGAAAAACAAAAATATGTACTGTTGCGTTATCCTTTCAGTGTGACCAAGTGTTTAACACAACTGTAAACTTGGATTTTGACCTGATCTGGTATTTTGAACTGGTATTGTGCAACCTCCCCTCTCATCAAAGTGAACATTTGCGTGCATTTCAATGCCAAAGATGATATAAATCAGTCACAGTGTTTCCAAATATGGAAAGGCAAGCTTTGTGGTCAGGCATTTGAAAGAATGACTTATTGTCAAAACTGTTTCTGCATGACACTTGTTTGACAAATTTGCGTTTTCTTGTCTGACATTTAGATTGGTAGTAGGAGCAGTGTGTACTCACCGGAGAGCAATGTGAGGAAAACTGGCTCTTACATCTATGAGGAGTTTATGCCAACAGATGGCACTGATGTAAAGGTACAGTATTTATTAATTGCATGTTTCAAAAATGAATACGAAATATAGAGTTTTTACAAAAAATTCCCACAAACAAAATATGCATACTGCTTTTAAGTTTCATACTTCCTAATTTCATGCTTCCTAGGCTCCAAGGATTAAAAATGTATAAAAATTTTGGAACTATTTGACATTATTTGATATTTCAGTCTTTTCTTAGTAAGGGAAAGACAAGATGATTTTTTTGGTAATGTGTGTGTTCTCATGCCCTCCCAGGTTTACACTGTGGGGCCTGACTATGCTCATGCTGAGGCCCGAAAGTCCCCTGCTTTGGATGGGAAGGTTGAGAGAGACAGTGAGGGAAAGGAGGTCCGTTACCCTGTCATGCTGTCTGCCATGGAGAAACTGGTGGCCCGTAAAGTCTGTCTGGCTTTTAAGGTGAGCAGAGGCATTTCTTTGCTATACTGTGGTTTATCACAATTTATTTCTGCCTACATAGTATTCTATGCTTGATGCTTTCTCAACATTACTGCAGCAAACTGTTTGCGGCTTTGACCTCCTCCGAGCCAACGGACATTCTTATGTTTGTGATGTCAACGGCTTCAGCTTTGTGAAGAACTCAATGAAATACTATGATGACTGTGCAAAGATCCTTGGGTACCAGTATCATTTTATTTGTCATTCCTTTTCTGTAAGTCTTTTCTTGCTGTGATTTATTTTTCTTTGTTTTTTTCCAATTTTGAATGTCTCTTCATGGCGCTTTAGCAATATTGTGATGCGTGAACTAGCCCCTCAGTTTCAAATTCCCTGGTCAATCCCTACTGAAGCTGAGGACATCCCTATTGTTCCCACCACCTCTGGGACCATGTGAGTATATCATACCATAAGGATATTTCGAAATAAAAACAGTTAACAAACAAATCTTTTTATTCATTTCATTTCAATATGTATTTTAAAATGTTAAAATGCTGGTATTTTATAGTTAATTCCTTTATTATTCCAGATGGTATTTCTACAGTTTTATGGATTAATGACCTGTTGACATCTAGACATGGCTTTTTTCTTGACGATTTTGATATTGATGAAAGAAAATTTAAATTTGCAAAAACTTGTCAAAGATTTTTTCTTTCCCCTCAATCATCCATTTCTGTATATAGCCAGGTGAATTTTGTTGAAAAAATGTCTATTAATAACCTCCAAAAAAGAATTATAAATTAACAATAATAATTGTAGCAACAAGTTTATCAGTTACAAATTGGAAACGTCGAAATGGATGGTCATGATGAATGGATGAAAAGTCAATTAAAGTTATATGTTACAGTCGTATAAAATCTTATGTAATAGAAGTTTTATTCATGAGATAAAGTTGAACCCTCAGGATGGAACTACGCTGTGTCATTGCGATCATCCGACATGGAGACCGAACACCCAAACAAAAGATGAAGATGGAAGTTCGCAACCCTATGTAGGTCATGTTTTTATCCAAACCATCCTTATTACTACGACTCGAGATTTGAAATTTTGCTAATCATATCAAGTCTTTTTTCAATATTCATGCAGGTTTTTTGACCTCTTTGAAAAATATGGCGGATACAAAACTGGGAAATTAAAATTGAAGAAGCCTAAGCAACTGCAGGTAATGAATCAGACTAATGGACAGTTGTGTTATTTCCAGAACAGTCATGCATCTTTTCCAGCTCATAAGGAACGTCACTGAAAGCATGTTATTTGAAACTCAACAGGAGGTGCTGGACATCACACGGCAGTTGTTAGCAGAACTTGGGCAGCACAATGACTGTGAGATAGAGGAGAAGAAGTCCAAACTGGAACAGCTGAAGACTGTGCTAGAAATGTAAGTGACTGGGTTCCGTGTAAAACATTTTGTCCCAAAACTAATCTTTCCGGCTAATTGTTCTTAACTTTTGTAATTAATGGTAAATATTTAAAATCCTTGATATCAGTGGATCAAGAATGAAAGCAGCAGAGCAATACACTTTTGGTTGTTAAAGTTTTAAAGATGATTTGGCAGTGGCCTCCGATATCACACTCATTATTTGCAATTCAGATTTTGTAGTTACTTTGATTTTAACTAATGGATGGTAATATCTGCCTAGTTGTGGATAATCAGTTACCATGTACACACTATTAATAGCTCCAGTAGAGTAGTTTAAGGCCATGTCAGTGTAATCAGAAAAAAAGTCTCACCCTAAGAGAGAACTCTTTCTGAAAGAGAATGCCCTGAATGATGATGGTAAAATGACATCGAATATAATAAAACATGAAACGCATTTTTACTGCAAGTATTTCCCCATATACCTCAGATGTTTTCTTATCCTATCCTGAGTCAAATCTGCTGTTTGATAATCTAAAAAGATTAATTTACCGCCCCTTTATTTTCAGCATTATTCAGTATTTGGTAATGAATCATGATTGAGCAGTGATTTTGATTCTAGCTGTATAATAAATTTCTTCTTACCTAGGTATGGCCACTTCTCGGGGATCAACAGAAAAGTCCAGCTAACTTACTTGCCCCATGGGCAGCCCAAAACGTCAAGTGAAGAAGAGGGTAGGATAACAATCAAAGTAAATTATTTAATTCCTCAATCTGTATGGCCAGACTTAAGTGATCCTGATTTCCAGACACACGTAAGGAAGGCCCATCTTTGTTGCTGGTGCTGAAGTGGGGCGGAGAGCTAACTCCTGCTGGCAGAGTGCAGGCTGAAGAACTGGGAAGGGCCTTTCGATGTATGTACCCTGGAGGACAAGGTGAGACACACAACAGTAGCACTTTACTTATATTTGAAAGATCCTTTTGTTTTAGATTCCTTTGAGAGCTGTATATTATTTGTGGATGAGATGCAGGAACGCTACAATGAAACACTTCAAGCATCAACAACTTGGAAACTTTTAGACAAGTGGTTACCATCATGGTGCCCTGGCTCGTAGTCAAGGTATTTCCCTACATCAGTTCTTAAGTAACAGCTTTTTGTCAAAACACTGAAGGTTACAAAGGCTGACCAATTCTTCAACAAAAACACTACAAGTCCTTTTTTTGATTAAAATCTATCCTTGTATTCTAGTGGTTGTCAGTTCAACCCTTTGGCCAATTAGTCACTGAATATTCTTGGCAGTACTTTGATGATTTAACCAGAAGGGCAATCAAAGCGAACATACTAGTTAATGCCTCATTAAAATTATTCAAGTATTTTCTCTATGCAAGCAATGAGGTGTATTTCACTGTACCTGTAACAATTAGTTCTACATTGCCTTTGTCTTAACCTCCCACACTAGTTTTTATAAACAATGTAAATTAAATAAATACATTTACTTCCAGGAAATGAAAGGTAAAGATAATTCTTAAGAAATCAAAATTATAAAGGCACTTTCAGATTTTTGAAAGTGCACAACAAGGAACAGTTTTCACTGTCAAGAACGATGTGACCTAGAGTAGATTGTCTTCTTACTTGGCCTTTGATGGGTTCTCTTCTCTAAAACGTTTAAACTTTGGCCGGGTAGTTATTGCATAATACAGATACAAAAAAAAACACAAGGACAAGGTCAAACAAAACAGGAGGGGGGTTAAAACATAACCTGTTTGTAACAGCAGTGATTAAATGAATCGTTGACCAGAAGAGAAAAGAAAAAAAGGAGTAAAGGTGGCGTCATATGAGGGCGTAAAAGTTGTCAGCGTCATGTTTTCTAAACATGAGACCCATGTTAGGACAGGGGTGTAAATAAATAACACTTTATTAAGGAAAGTCAAGAGCAATGGCCAGAATAATTAATGATATCATTAGACTAGTAACTGACAATAGCATGGAAGGAGTTTGGTCAGTTTGCTATACTGCCATTGCCAATAGACAATAGACAATATATTTTAAGGTGGTGATGAATGTTTGTCAGCCCTAAAAAAACATTGTCCTGCACAAGTCAGAGAGTGTTGTGGAAATGATCAGGAGTGACAGAGGCTGAAAATAATCAATAAAATAATCAGGATTGGCAGTACCCGCAACATATGTCACTGAAATCATGAGTGCACATTCAGTCATAATGCTTTGAACGTCCAAAGACAAGAAGTAATTGATAATTATAAGAGTGTATGTCTGAAGAGAATGAGGGTACGATTGCAGAGTTAGCAGCTGCATAAAAAGACAAGGACGAACTGTCAGCCCGGGTGAAAAACAAGATATGAGCGTATAATAGAGTCAGGGGAGAGAATACGAGCATGTAACTAGGTCAGAGATAGTGGAAACGCACGGTATAAAGAATAAATACTGGTGCGTTTCCCATTTTGAGAAGGGCCACATTGGCAGCGCCAGCGACTGCGGGTGGAGGGTCTCAAGATGTGCATCTGTACCAAAATAAAGAGTATTAACACGGAAGAAAGTCTCTGAGTGGATCTCCTCTTCGATCAACGGACCTGGGGAAGTCGGCGAACTTCAACAGTGTATTCTCCCTCCTGTTGCTGAAGTTGTCACAAATCCTGTGCTCTTGTAGGAGACTATGCTGGATTTCCAGGCTGCGGGTTATTGCGATTACACAGCACATACAGACATGACTTGAAGATATATGCGTCGGACGAAGGCCGGGTACAGATGACGGCTGCTGCTTTCGCAAAGGTATGTGATATCCACAAGGTGCTATACCAAAGAGCTAACCTTGGTACAATCTTGCTGTGGTCCAAGAACATTTTCATGAACTGTTGACCCCTACTCCCATGTTTTATACCCATTACCAGTCATTTAATGTTGGAGGCCTCCTAATAGTAGCTATTACCATACTCTCCATTTTTACTCACAATGCTGATATAAACAAATACATGCCAAAAAAGTTGAATGCATATCTACAGTAAATAATTAAAGAATAAAGAATGCATGGAAAGAAACCCACTTTGCATTACCATTTTTACAAGAATAAGATAATGGTTTTTTTTGCCCTTGACTATTTTATTTGTTTACCTATTTCTTTAGTATTTGGTCACCAAATTGGATACACTAAGAGCAAGAGGTACTTCATGAGATGAGTCAAGAACATCTTCATGGCAAACCGTTTATTGTATCGATTAAAGCCAGTTCAAGCGAAGTTTTAGACCAAAGTTTATTAAAATTAAAAAAAAATCTGCTATGAAAAGACGAGCAAGGTCGGTGATGCACAATATGTACAATAAAGAATTTAAAAGCCTTGGAACACAGTTCTGAACCTGCTGCGGGTGTAAAAGTTGTCTCTTGCTAATGCAGTAATACCGACCTTAATCATGCAAAGAAAATGTGTGACCTTTTTCCAAATCAATAAAAACAGAAGTAGATGGTACTCAATGTACCAAAAATCAATAACCCCCTTTTTTGCTGTGTGAGCAGGGTTTGCTGGCACTCGAGGGTGAGCTAACACCCATTCTGGTGCAGATGGTGAAGAGTGCCAACATGAATGGGCTGCTTGACAATGACAGTGACTCGCTGAGCAGCTGCCAGCACCGTGTCAAGGCCAGACTACATGAGATCCTGCAGAAGGACAGGGACTTCACTGACGAGGATTATGACAGGGTGATGAACCCTTTTTATCACTCAGATTCAGCCTGTCAGTATCTTCTTTTTTTAATAGCCTGACAGGAGAAAGACATGAACTTAAGAAATGGGTTTGATTCTCTTGTCTTTCAGAGCTGTTTTGGCACCTTGGGTTAATTTTCCTTTGAAAAGCAAAAAAGCTTACAATTGGGGCCACACGCTGGTGCTGATTTATTACATATAAATCAGGTTTCCTTTAATTGTAGATAGACTTTTTTTACTTATATATGTAAAAAAAAATGTCATGTTACATTTAAACAAGTTTCCTTGGTCTTCTAATGCAGTATTTTCCTTACCAAGTCAAATCGAAATATTTCTGTTATTTTAACAAGGTTACTTGCTTAGAGTTGTTAAGTAACCTCTTGGTTTTGAAGCTTCTCAAGCTTTTTAATAATAGACAATTGTGATGGATTTTGATTTGTGTTTGATAGCTGGCCCCGACCTCTAGTGCTTCTTTGGTCAATTCAATGAAAATAGTCCAGAACCCAGTGGCAACATGTGACCAGGTCTACGCCCTCATTCAGAGCCTCACCTCCCAGATTCGTAAAAGAATGGAGGACCCGAAATCTGCTGGTGAGTCAGATTCTTCTGTCAGTTTCAACATGATTTTTGTTGTCCAGCTGAGAAGTCATATCTTTTGTGTACAGATTTTTAAAGAAAAGTGATTCTACCACACCATTCTACACAGTAACTGTCCATGCCCACATGAAAGTTATTTCATCAATAGATAATAAAGTACAAGTCCTTTAGAGTTCGGAGCGCAGCAAATGATCAGCACCTCTTCCTCTGTCACTAACCTCCACAGACCTACAGCTGTATCACAGTGAGACACTTGAGTTGATGCTTCAGCGCTGGTCCAAGCTGGAGAGGGACTTCAGGATGAAAAACGGCCGCTATGACATCAGTAAAATACCTGATATTTATGACTGTGTGAAGTACGATGTTATTCACAATGCTACTTTGGGCCTGGAAGATACACTTGAGCTGTTTAGACTATCTCGTGCACTGGCTGACATCGTCATACCACAGGTGAGACTGAAGAGCAGTGTGCAAAATATGGATATTTAAAAGACAACCAAAAAAAAGACAAGAAACTGATTTTATAATCGGTTTCAAAGTAACCATAAAGATATAATAGAATATGTGACTGATAAAAGAAAGAAATAATCAAGAAATTACCCTAAATTTTGGCATGAAATTTGCCCAATAGAAAGATATAGAGATTGTTGTTGACATTCTTTTTTACCAGCAGGAAAGGCGTAACTATATCCATTTTTTTCTATTGAAATGCCTTCAGGAGGTTTCTAAATTAAGTTAAAACTTTGACAAAAAATTTAATAAAAGCTTAATTTCATCCATTACTTATCATGCTGGGTACAGTGTACCTTTATTTTTATTTTCTATCTGATGTGTTCCTTTTGTCTCCATCTTCAAATCAAATCAGTAGTCACCCTAGGTCAAAAAATAATTGCTGTTTTTGATGGCAATGGCAGGTCATGAAACTGTTATCCTAGGGTTATATTCTACTTCGCAAGGGATAAGGTTAGATAGGATAACTGATTGAAGTATATTTTTTGTTGTGAATTCATAAATATTCATATATTTTGATTTAAGATATTTTAGAATTTATTGTTTAGTGATGTTGAATAATCTGAATGATTTATCCTATTTTCATGAATATATTTTCTTATTGTTCTAACAATGGCTGTGTACAACATAAAAAAGCGACAACCAGATGTGATAGAAGATGTTTTTTTATTTATTTATTGTGTCTCTGCAGGAATATGGCATAAATAAAGTCGAGAAACTGGATATCGCATATGCCTATTGCCTCCCATTGGTGAGAAAGATTCAGCTGGACCTCCAGAGAACCCATGAGGATGAGTCTGTCAATAAGCTACACCCCCTGTGAGTTTGAAATCAAGCAAATTTCAGATTTTGTACATATGTTTGTTTTTGTTTGTGCATTTTTTAAGAACTAAGGAAACAGAGCAATGTCTGGCGCTTGAGATTGTGTTGTTCTGTTGTTTGCAGATATTCTCGTGGGGTGATGTCACCGGGACGGCATGTAAGGACACGTTTATATTTCACAAGCGAGAGTCATGTCCACTCCCTGCTAAGCATCTTCCGCTACGGAGGCCTGCTTGATGTAAGCAGTTCAAGCCTTTGTAAAATGACTTAAGTCTATTCATGTTCAAATTCAAAATTAGAAGTGTTTCTTAGAACTAGCTTTTAATTTGAACCTGAGGGTTTGTGTTTATGCAAAAGGAGGAGAAGGATCAGCAGTGGAAGCGCGCCATGGATTACCTTTGTGCTGTTTCTGAACTCAACTACATGACTCAGATCGTCATTATGTTGTATGAGGACAATAATAAGGTAATGTTTTGTTGCTTTGTTTTTTATTACCTCCAGTTAGTACAGTATGTGCAGACACTGTGGCACATGCTGTCATCTTGTCAGCTCACATCCATTTTCTATTGAATAAATACAATTTTATCATCATTATTGGATGTTCAACAATATCAGTGCATTTGACAATTGGGAGAAAAAAATCAACAGAGCACACCTTGAGCTAGCCAGTATATCTGTATTCAAGTAATTCTGATTGCATAATGGATTAGTGTGCGTGTTTATTTTTTATTTGTTAGCATTTTTTATTTCTAGATATTTTGGCATTAACATATAGACAAGGATCAGTATCTGCAGATTTTTATTTTATTTTTTTCATAAATCTTTGTTTGTTCGGTACATTTTCATGCAAAATCTCCCCTTAGAAATGGTATTAAAGTAGAGTACAAAATAAATAAAGTAAAAAAGATTTAAACTTTCCTTGTCATTTTCTGATCATACTTGTAAACTTCATGTAATTTCTTGCCATTAATCAAGTACTTGCTTATTTATTTCTGCACATGATTTTATGTTTTTAAATATAATCTGTAGCTCAAAAATCTGTCTTCTTAATAATTACATTAAATTTTTTCCATATCACCCTTCCCTTAGTAGACCCTTTACATATTTGCAATCCTAAAGTTTCTATTCTCTCAATCCCTCAAAAGGATCTCTCCTCAGAGGAACGTTTCCATGTAGAACTGCACTTCAGTCCTGGGGTCAAAGGTGTAGAGGAGGAGGAGAACGCACCAACTGGCTTCGGTTTCAGGCCTGCTTCTGCTGAGGTAGCACGCCAGGTAGAGTGCAGCCAAGTATTTTAACCATATCTTACTGTATGCAAAATTGTATCCAGTGTCCCACTTTTCTTTTTTCCCTATTTAATTCAGAACGCACAGAAACAGACGGACCCTGGCAGCCTGGAGGACCTTTCACGAGATGAGACGGACCGAGCAGTCCCGCTGTCTGAGCCCATCACCATACAAAGGAGGTCCCCACTCATTCGAAATCATAAGACTGGGTCCATGGAGGTGAGACACACATTAATGCACCTTAACAGAGACTTGCATTCTCTCAAATCGTATATATTACGGCTGTCATTTTATCAAATCACTGTTCTAATCATTTGATTTGTTACTCTCAAGAGAGAGTTCTGGTTTTTCTGTTACTCAGTCATCATTTCAATAATGAGTTCCTCCTGTGATTTTTACACCATATTGTCTCTGCCAGGTTCTATCAGAGACTTCGTCCTCCAAAGTAGGCAGTTATCGTCTCTTCTCCTTCTGCTCACGTCAGTCCCCTGAAATGAAACAAAGCGGATTAGGTAAGACTTACTGCCAATGTTGTCATTACAGCGGTGTATGAAATTGCATGATATGATGTCTGCTCATTTCTTCAGAAAAACTAAACTGGTCTTCGATAAACAAATCTGTTGGACCAGTTTTAGACTTAACTCAGTATTTAGACACAATGTCAGTACATCACAGATTACATTATAAAATAGTGAAAACTCATGAACAACCTCCTCGGTGAGCCCTAAGTATTACATCTGTGTGCAGCTGTCATCTTGATGAAAGTCATCATAGAAATGTCAAGATTAATCTTATTATATCCCCACTGTCTTTTTTTCTTAACTATTGTGTCCGCCTTTGCTCTCCATTGATACATACTACTGTTGAAGGCACTTGATGGAAATCGCTAACTGAAGATCAAAGACATAAAGACTGAAAGTGGATATTAGGTGTTAAGTGCAACTCCGTACTGCATACAGAATGTTCCACAAAGTTTATGTTGTGAAAGGAATACGTGGTTAATTTCCCTTTTAGCTCCACAGTGTGACGTAGTTGCTGAAAGTATACACGCAGCCTCTCGTGTTGGCAGCAGACACGTTGGTACCAGTTTCATGGGCTCCTTTGGGTCTGTCTGCATGCCTGTGTCTTTCTTTGTTTTTTTTTTGTTTTCCTATTATTCTGTCTCTCTCTTTGCTGTTTTAGTAACAGCATGTTATGTAGTGTGACTAACCCCCCCGACCCCCTCGCAGGCTCACAGTGCGCCGGGCTCTTCAGCACCACTGTCCTAGGTGGGTCCTCTAGCGCCCCTAACCTGCAAGACTACGCGCGTGCACACCGCAAAAAATTCTCCAGTGGCAGTCTGTCCTACAAAGACGGTATGTGTTTAAGACATAACCGATCAGCACACACTGAACACAGCATACTGCAAGGCTGAGGTCTTGAGCCATGCCCTGAGGGGAAACAAGGCACTTTAAAACACAACATAGTTATATATACCATTATTTAGTAGAGAAAAGTATTGATTACAGTAGTTACTAATGGTGCTCTAATACATTGGCCATAAGTCTTTATTAGCTTATATCTTTCCTAAATAGTCTTGCTGATAAGCTTTACAAAGCCGGGTTGACACATCCTGTGTGCACAGATCCTATTGGTTTATGTGTGGCTGTCCAACCCAAAGAAATTAATGCATCCCCACAACAGATGTGAGGCAGAGATCGCCCCTGAGATTCAGCAGTGTATCGTGTAGAGCAGAGAGAAGAAGTAGTCTCGCTCATTTAACCACTGTTCACAACAAATATTTGAGGTTGGAGAGATCTGATCATAATCAGATGAATATCACAACAGCACAATGTTCAGTTACAATGCAGACATGAGAGAACTATAATCAGTAAGTTTATTTCAGGCTTTCAACTTTCTGTATGTGGGTTCATCAACTGAAATAGATGCAATATCGTTTCGTGAAAATGAAGTGGCTCGCTAGATATTAAGGCCTGGTGGAGAATTTTAGCTTGGGATGTAATAACCATCAAAGACAAACAATTTGTGTCAATAAAGCTGGCTGCAAAGGCAGTGACTGTGTACAACTTGATAGATAGCACTGCAGTAGTCATGGGAAACCACACAAACCTGAAGCCAATGCAGGATGTATGAACCTTGCGTTAAGACTCAATTCCCCCTTACCTTTTTTCCCTTGTATCTACCTCAGTTTGATGGGAGGTACAGATGAAAGTTGTAGCTTGTATCATCCTTGCCACTTTCACTGGGTTCAGGTTTTGCATGCAGATATTTTCGTCTGAAGTTCCGACATTTGTAACGAATGTCTGTATGTTTTTGTTTTTAGAAAGACTGAAATTTTTGAAAAGCTTATATTGACAATACAATATTGAATCTTCAATTTATGTGGTTGTGATCTTGCATCTGAATAGCTTGTAAAATTTTCATATGACACCTTAGTGACTTTACGCATCACAACAAAGGTCAACAAAATCAATCCCTTGACTGAAAATCAGCACAAACCATCTGTTAACCTGAATCTGCTCATAGGTGTTAGAGGCTCAGATTCAGATAGTCCAAGCTGAAAGACTAGTGCTGCTTTTGGAAGCCTTTGTAGATTGGGCCAGGGCCGCATACCTCTGAGGCCAGCTATCTGATTGGAGCTCCCAAGCAAATTTAGCCACAACAAAGTTCAATCTTCTAATCAAAAGAGAAAAACTTAAATTGATGTGAGGTGTAAAAGGCAGCAAGCCGCTGATCTCCCGACATCAGATGGTAACAGGATCTTCATCTTGGCACATAATATAGTCTATAGTAAATATTTTATCCAAGGTCTTTTTTCTTAGGCCACAGTAAGGTTGCAAACCCACGCCACACCCGCCTTTGCACAATGGTATTTGTGCTTGTTCCTAACTACCATTGTATCTGCTACACGGGCATGATTTGTAATTTCACACAAGACCTTCATAGGCAAAATGTCCTACTCAAATACACCGCAGGAGCCCCCCTGCCCCCGCCTTTGAACATTAAACCTGTATTCAAGCGAAGATGGACCATCCAAATCATCATTGAAGTAACTGTCAACATGTTAGGCATGAAATGGCAGGTTTTCTAGAATACTGTTGATAGTGCAATTTCAATGATCAATCAATAGATTATATCAAATGAACCCAGTGATCGGTAATGGCTGATAGCAATAATGAAAGGTGACTAGATTTAAAATCCCTCAAAAGAGCACCCTTGGTAATTACAGCTTCAAAACATCCTCAGATTATTTTATGAATGCTTATACATGCCTTAATACATTTTAATTCAGGTTTTAGTAACTTTTTTTATTCATAGACTCCATATTCATTCCAGTCTCCAAAACCACTGTGGTTTTGAAGAGTGTCACTTTTTTTTCCCTCCACAACACTTTGAGTAGAATTGGCATATTTATTTTTTGCACCTCATTTATATGCCTCTTCACGCCCAGTAATCATATGGCTTTGAGGAAAGAATGAAAAAACAGCCAACAAAGAAAATAAAGAAATACTTTCCCATAATATAACATGTCAATAGCTTTCCTATGTTATTAATCCACATGCATTTTCAGTGTAGTGTAGTAGTTTCATAGTTATGTAATTAAACTGTTGTAATCTTTAAACTGTAACATTAAATGTGCAGTAGCAATCTGCCTCTCAAGCTGGCTTTACACAGTGGAACTTTGACGTTCCATGTTGTATGAAATACCATTTTCCCTCTCTGAACTTTACAATAACACGCAGAAATTTGTAATTTGTGAAAATAATCAGTCTTTTGCAACACTTGGATGAGCTTGTTTGCTAAATGGAGAATTTCCCATCTGTCATATTTTAGATTCTGTCAAGTGATTGTCATAGTAGCTTTTTGCGTCTTCATAACATTTTGTCACAGATAATATCTAACAAAACTAGCACAATGTTATCCGGGGCTAATTTAGTAGACATACTTTGTCTGTGCTGTTTCTTTGTTGACATGGGTCAGCTATAGGTTTACCAATCTTCAATGAATCCTGTGGTGATTCTCTCATTCCAAATGAGATATGGTTTCCTGATGAGTCGAATTGTTTTCTCAATTTTTCATTAATAGATATTCTGGAGTTTAACTGTAACTTAGTAAATCATATGGAAGCATTGGCAGGAGCCTGATGTCGTTCCCTGCCATGTAGGGGGGTGTGGGGGGGAGGGGGCGTTATTGACTGTTGCATGAAAACCGTTTGAATTGTTTGCAACTATCTAGGCTGAGTTTTATAGAAGTTTCAGTTGTGTTGCAGAGAATTGCACAATATGCAATTCAAATGTAAGTTTCGATTTGGAACAACAAGGTGCGTAAAAATTCTACCATGTAAAGCCAGTGTAATCACAAGGTCAGACAGAACTGGATCAAGCCAGCATTGGCTTTATTAAGTCAAAACCTGAGCATTCAGCTGTAGTTTTAGGACCACTGCATGTATGAAGAGAAAGAGTTCATCAATATGTATCTGCTCCTTATTCTCAGATCATGATATGTCCTTTTTTGCCACCATCCACAGCTGCATTGATTGTAATTTGTCTGCTTTTTTTTGCCTGATTCTTCAATCTTGCACTGCATCCAAAATCTACAATCCACTCAAAATCAGTCAAAGCTATTTCAAAAGATTCATATTTCATGTACACTGACACCATCCACTCTGTTTGTTTGCACAATGTGGCTCTCTGCGGATCCAGTATAAAGGCCCTTTGAGTGTAGAAATATTATCCAGTCCTCTGTTCAATATTTTATTTGAAAAGAAATGCCTCCTTGTGGAAGTTGGGATTAAACACTGCGTCCGAACATGGCCATCACACTTAAGCCACGGAAGTGTAGCTGATATTGATGTCTGTCATCATGTCGTCCAGAAGGTGTCACTGTGGTATCATGCAGACTTTGTATTCTCTCAGTTGCCATCCTCCTGGTTGTCTTACATGTGGCCTTGCTGTTGGTCCTTGTCATCCATCTTGTTACCCCTCATTTTAAGTCAGTGCAAGCATTTCAGTCACCATGCAGTCAATACGCCCAAATTGTGATAAAGTGCATGCTCCACCCTGGAAGTAGCATTTGTCATGTTTTTGTTTGTTTCCATGCTGAACCTCTTTGCTTTGATGAAGGCCAGATTAAATTCAGATGGTAATTGAATTGTTGAACTAAATCATGGCAAAGGCTGAAAGCCTTTGAATTTGTCAATGTCAGATTAGTGCTAAAGATAGAACAGGATAGAAAAGGGGATGAATTAAACCTGAGTATTGGGCTTGTTTTTGAGTTTCATTTTTGGTGTGTCATAACCTCTTAAGTTGAATTCATTTCACCTTATGTTGACATCGGAAGATGCTCATCCATGTGTTGGCCCACAACCATCTTCTAACATCAAATTTTAGTTTATTAACATGAACGTCATTCATGAAAGGGAACAGAAGAAAACTAAGTTGTTTACACGCTTGCGTTCATTTTAGAAGAACAAGGCATGAAAAAACATGATTGACAAGTTACTGTGGCTCATGGTAACACTAGTGATTTTTTTTTTCCTCAGAGTTGTTGTCTATGCCGGCAGTAAAACGATTTTCTGTGTCGTTTGCAAAGCATCCGACTAATGGTACGTCTGCTTCTTTCAAGTATATTTCCACTTCACCTCCCTTTGTCTTGCATGTCTTCAAACTTTTTTGTTTCATTTTTTTTTCACATGACCTTCCAGCATTCCAGGTTTCCGTTATTTCTTTCTGATATTTTTTTTATTCTTTTTTTTTTTTTTTACCCATGCGCTTTGGGCTCTTACTTTTCTAACATCTCCCGACATTCACTTTCTAACCAGGGTTCCCACTGGTCCATGAATTTGTCAAAGATCAAGGAATGTGTCAAAAGGGAATGTCAGCAAATAGAAGGCCGAATTCTAGTGTGACAGAAAAGATAGCCATCTTGAATTCTACACTACTTGTTTAAAAAAAAGGGAAAGAAAATGTATAATTCAATTGTTAATCGTTTTTATTAAAAGCTCAACTTCACTTTTATATCGTATTCAGTAACTGCTTATTTGCCAGTTTACCTCAGTCAGTGCTTTAAAGACATCCCTTTAATGACTTTATCTATATTAGCCACTGATGGCATTTTAATTGTGTCATTTAATGTCAAAATACACATGCATTAAGTTCTATCTCCTCCAGCTGGTGGGGCAGATTCTCTGTGCACTTCACAACCACTTCAGTAATCAGGTTACAATTGTCACCGCACAATAATTTGATCAGATATTTGCAACAACTGTAATGATTGAAATAATGTAGATTTCAAGTTATTTGTATCAGCACAGCGTTCATAAGTCATTAGTATATTTGTTACTTCAACTATTACTGCTGCTAGTTGTGTCTGATTACTGAAATCAATCACCCTTTCATGCTTCACTGAAAAAATGCATAGTTTAGTCCATAGTGAGCCCAGAATCAAGATTCAGTGCATTTCACCTTGCAGTGTCCTCCCATTTCTTCTTAATATGAGTGGTACTCAGGATAAATTAGCATGTCCAGAAAGTTGCAATTAATACTATAAGAGTAACATGTTATTTTCTTTAGTGGTTACATGCATGTAAGGTACTTTCGAATATTAACTTTATTGTTTCACTACCTGAGGAAAAGTAGCATTAATCATCCTGGAAGTTACTCCAGTATCAACATGAGGCATTGTGGTAGTTTCCATTAGACAGCTTACATAAAGAAAGTATGATGTCATCTGTTGCTTTTCTAATGACTTGTCACAGTCTAATTTGTAAACTTTGCTGGTCTGCTTTTATTAATTTCACACACATCATATATGAAATTCTTACAAAAATACAGTGGTATTAAAAGAAGATATTTTGCCACTGATTAATGTTCAGATTTTTACCAAACAAGGGTCTAGCAGACAGTGAGGAACTTTGGCTCACATTTTAGATTATTATTTTGCATCTGTAGCAGCACGTTCATTGTCCCATTTTTGACCCTGTACATACCCTTTATAAGCGTGTGTCTTGGACAATCTTTTCACATGTGGAGAGTTTAATGCCTGGAAATAAACATCTGATATTACAGTGTTTCTTGAAATGAGACTCAAATGAACATTTGCTGTCTCGGTGCATATTTAAGTGTTCATTGTTTCCATTAACAAAGACAACTTTTGTTATTCTTTCATGTCCCTAGGAATGACTTGCATTTCCCATTCCCATATGTGCCGTTTATAGCTGGGCAATATTGAGGGGAAAAAAGGAATAGGATCATATTCATCAAATGGAGTGGCTGTTTTTATCAGTTTATATTATGATAAGGTACACAAAGGAACACACTTCCTATGTGCAATATGATGAATATTTGTTGAAGACTTTAGTAATGGAACACCTGTCACAAAAGTGAAGAAAATTAGATGGAATGTAATAGATCTTAATCAATATTGTATACATGCATGATGTAGATAAATATATTTTAATTTTTCATCTTTTTCCTAGCCATTTGGTGACTTTTTCTGAATTTCCTTTTAATTTTATAGTAGGTTATTATCATTTCCCCGTTAATGTTTTTGTTATTCGCCAAAGCTGAGTTTTTTGCAGTTTTACACAGTGCAGGTTTTATTATTTTAAGACTAACGTGACTTTTCAAAGAAAAAAAAACACATTGAATCAGATGCATTGAAAAATTTACTCTCTTAATAGGGGGAGAAGTGATCCAGTGGTTAACTCTGCTGCCGACAGCAAGAAAGTTCATGGTTCACTTCTAACTGAAGCCTTTTTGTACGGAGTTTGCACGTTTTCCCCATGTCTGACCGAGCTATCTCTGGTTTCTCTGTCTCCGTCCCACAATCCAAAATAGGCATATGAATAAGTGAGGACTCTTATTTCCCATAAGTGTGAATGAAAGAGCAAATAGTTGTATATCTCTAAATGAGGCCTGTGTCCGACTGATAGTTGGTCAAGGCTGCATCCCACCCTGCCCAATAATAGTGATCACTCTGACCCTGAGTGCAGTATATTTGGTATAGGCAATGATTGAAATAACATTTATACATTTATTTCACAGTCCAATCAGAGATTATGGAGGATGAAGAATTTGAAGTCTATCTAAATTGCATTTGTTGGTTGTCATAACATACTGAAGTGTATACTTATTAGGTGCTTTTGGCTGGCACTGAAGAAGTCTGAGATTGACCTTCACTGCTGTTCTGCAAATTTTCATAAATTAAGTGCTAAAAGAATTTTGGACAAACAACCACCAGACATAGTCTAAGCTATTGGAATGCAATCAATCTCAGGAAGAATTAAGGACCAGATCACCCAAGGTGCTTGGGATTGCCAAACTTAAGCTTAAGAGGGCCCTATTGTTGTTTATCTCTTGTAAGAAAGATAATGGTATAGCTAAAGTTCATGGTATTGGTTGCTTACTTTTGAATGTCTTTTGAGTATTGTAAATGTACTTTTGGACAATCCCAGAGTGGGACCCTGGTTTACCATACCGAATTAATTTTTTGAAATTGTTCCCATTGCACAACAATTAAAGAATAGGTCAGATACTCTACATTTTGCCCCATTTTACCATGTTTTGGGATATTAATATTAAGAAGCTACAACAGGTATTCTGTGTTGGCTTGTATTATGGACTACTTCATAACAATTATAAATAGTGGCTGTTAAGGGTGTTTGTCAATAATATTGTACTTCTTTCTACCTCTGAGATGCTCAGGATTTTTCCACTGACAAAATTACAGAGTGAGGATATCTGGACAAATCCATGTTCAACCTTTATTTCAGTTGACCCTTTAGGATCAGCAGTACAATGAAATAATTATCAGTTATCATTAACCTGAAAGACAATTCCTGTATGGACATTTTGTCTAATGGGCCATGATGTTATCGGTGATTACTTCCTGTAGGATTTACATGACCAGTTCAACAGCTGCAGGCAAAGTGGAGATCTTTTTTTTTTTTTTTTAATCTCAAACATTTATATGAATCAGGAGTACATTCACGCAAAGCAAGAGTCTGACTGCCCTTTCAATAAGCTGATGTTCTCAATATTCACTTTTCCAAAATATTACGGTGATACTGTAAGTTGCCAGAACTTAACATGTCCATATTTTTATGTATAACATATCTTGTTTAGTGTTTACTATCAGAAACCCAGCAGGACACCAATATTGTTTCAATGTTGATTTTCATATCTAAGTAGGTAGTGATTTGTTGTACATCCATTTTATTCAGAAACTGGCGCCATCTGATACTGCTGTTTGGTTATTTCAGTTGTATTGTAAACTGATCAACTTTGAATGTCTCCAATATCTCCAAACACCAACATCCTCATGATCTGACTTTTAAAGGGTTTAAACATTTCATATTTACAATTGGTTATAGGTCCAGTGTAGAATTTTGATATCAAATTTATTTTTCTTTAAACCAAAATATAATGTGTTTACTATATCTTTGATACGAAAAAATAAAATCTCTGCTGCAAATGGTTGTTATAGAGCAGGCATGGGCAAACTACGGGCCCGCGGGCCATATAAGCCCCCTCAGGCTTTTAACTGTATTGTAATTAAACCTACTCCTTAAAAAATGTGACTTATACACACTCCTTATCCACATCGACCTTTGTTGGAGTGTGGCGTATCATTCTCTACGTCCTGTTTTGCCCTTTGAACCCTTCTGTAAAAATGAGCCAATCAAGGAAAAGAAAAGAGGACGGTAAGGGTGGAGTGTTTAATAAGGAGTAAACAAAAAAAATCACTGAAGTCTGCTCAACGGCTGTATGCCTGATATGCTAAGAAACTATTGCGGTTTTCAAAGAATGCAATATCAGCTGTCATTTTCCCATGAAGCATCCTAACTATGCTAGTGAGCAGTCAATGAAAGAATGGGCGGCCACCGACTTAGAGGGTGATGGCTGATTTAAAGACTCAGCAAAAAAGATTAACACACTGAGATACAAGAGTCGAGTGCCAAAACATGTTTTTATGCTGGCATTCAAATCAGCGAAGAGCCATTTTTCCAATTATCTGGAGGACGGTACTTAAGATGCTGATGTTTGGTTTGACCTGCAATGTGAGCAGACATGAACACCAACAGACCCCATCACAGATCCAAGTTAACTGACCAGCACCTATGGATCCATCCTGAGATTTGCCAAAACTATTTTAGACTTTGATGCACTGGCAAAAAAGGGAGATCGACAACGCTGTTCCCACTGAAACTTAACGTGAGTTTGTCTGCTGTGTTATGAAATCAATGCATTCGGAAAACAATTTTGTACAATGAGCCTTGCATATTCATGCCACGCTGAAGGGGCCAATCCTTTCATGTAATGGCTTTTACATGTACTTCTATTCTGTTCTGACTATATCATTTACATCAGTTCACACAAACACTCCATCTGACCCTGGCCCAGCCCCTTGGCCCGCGAGTCAAGAAGTTTGCCCACCCCTGTTATAGAGTGTATAATACCGACTGTTCAGCATTTTCAATAAAATTAAGTTCTTGTATTTTAGAATTCTGATTTTTTAATACATTTATACTTGCTAATGCTGATATCAACTCACAAATACAGTATCAGTTGGGCATCATTAAAGACATACGAAGAGGTTATAATACATGGTTCACTGTGAATCTGACATTTTTGTTAACACTATATTATACGTCACCACTTCAGGCAGCTATAATCACACTCTAAATAAAATAATGCCAGGTTTAGATCCAAAATCATAATTTGATAATGCAGTAAAACACAGAATTTCAATTTCTGTAGAATAATTCTCTCTGTGGAAATGCAGTTTTTTGTAAAAATAGACCTGCCCTAGTCCTGTGAAACACGATCTGGGTCTGTAGTTGTCATAACTGGCCCCTAGTTCAAAAACATATTTGTCCCTTTCCCCAGTGGATTAATGTGTGTTAGCATGCACACATTTTCCCTGTCATTACATAATTTACACACCTATTGCGGTCATTGTGCCAGAGTTGATGCCTGTTGTTAAATGACACAGCCTACGTTCTACTCATGTTTGCTTATGATTTCAGTATTGTGATTCTTTTTTATGTCACATTTTTTAATTCACATTCAGTGCTAACTGAACCAGGATCAGGTAATCTAATGTTTCTTGTCAACAAAATAAAGGTTTTGCTTCTCTCCATTCTAAAGAAGTTTACAATGTTTTCAATGACCAGATTCTCTGTGTGCCAAATCAGGGAAAAAGTTCTTCAATCATTGTCAAAAAAATCATGTTAAAATCCTTGTAGCTAGAAGTAGATGGTATATTCATAGATATTGGATCATTGCATAGATATGAGTTAGGAAGAGGAGGAGATACAATAAAAAGCTCAATTTCTAGCTGCCATTCCTGTAAATTAGTTTCTCTTTTATACTTTTTAAAAATGTTTTTCATGAGCTGGCGGACTGATTTGACAGACTCTGTGACGAGGTGCTCTTTTGTGTGGATATAAAGTTTTCTGTCCTTTCGGCCAAAGACACATTGGTCAATTGCTTTATTGAAAATACAAACAAGTTTCCCTTTGAGCTTGGTTTGTTTTAGGTACATTACTTTTGATTTGTTTGTTTTTTTGTGTTGTATATTTGTCTGTAATGTATATTTTTGTCTTTTTGGTAATTTTCAGGAAAAATATTTCGGGAACTTCCCTTTTTTTCTTGTTTGTTTGTCTTTGGCAATGTATTAATACATTTTAAAAGAGCATACCAAGTTATGCATGGCAAACTTTCCAGTGGTATAAACACACACATACAAGCATAAACACATAAAGAAGTGTATTTTGCTTTTCTTTTAACTAGAGTGGAAAATTATGGTTCAGAAACAAAAACAAACCCAGCATTACTAAATGTCTGGGTGAAGACATTACAACGTGGTTGTAACATGATGATAAAAAAGGACAAATGTATATTGCTTAGTTCTACAAAACATATTAAAATAAACCTCTGTAAACATATTTCTACACTCATTCTTTGATTTCAACAAAATTTATTGGCATGGTTTTCACTGCAATATGTCCTTCAAACAGGGACACAGGATGATTCATCTACCATAGATGTTCCACATAGTGGGTGCATTGTTACAGGTACGCTGACCCCCAGTGATGCAAACTTGTGTTGGCACCAAATTCCCATCTGCGAGTGAGAAATGAACGCAGTTGCCTAAATTGTATGTCAATATATGGCCATGTTTAAGAGCTGCTGAGGCAATTCTTTCGGGGCAGCACCGTTAGGCTTTTACTTTTCTGCTTCCTGTTAATATCCTGTATTGAACTTGCTCTTTTGGTGGCCTCTCATTTGCAAATGGCTCAAGGTTATTTCTATATAC
This sequence comes from Fistularia tabacaria, assembly GCA_901007705.1. NCBI lineage: Eukaryota > Metazoa > Chordata > Actinopteri > Syngnathiformes > Fistulariidae > Fistularia > Fistularia tabacaria. Next base: position 49,553 of record CAAKHD010031443.1, read on the forward strand.
ATATATATCAAGTGAGATGCAGCAGAAGAGCAACATGGCATGTTTAATGTGTGGCTGAAGCTTGATTCTTATGGATTTTGGCTTGAAATCATTCGTTGCTCTCGTGGTCTTTGGCTGTTTGGGGCCAGGACAAGCTGTTGGCTGCCTCTTTTGTTTCCAGCTCTACATTCATACTCATGGAGAGCACAAACACTGGCCTCCCTCCACTCCTCTGTGCCTGTCTTCTCATGCTCCTTTCATCTAATTTGTTCTTGGGTTCCTCTCTATCCCTCCACCCTGGCTTACATTCTATTGTTTCCTGTCTTTTGTACTGCTCCTCCCTCTCCTCCTCCACTGCTCTGTGCTTCTTCGCTCTCCCTCTTCTTCCTCAGAGCCCTTGGAGGAGCACCATGTGGCTCAGTTGTTGAGGCGTTTCTCCATCGACCTCAGCCAGGGCAGCCACCTATGTTTGGACGGGGCACTCGCCCATCACCTCCACCAGTGCTCCTACCACCTCCGCCTCTTCCGAAACTGGCTCATCTCCGGCCAGGACCCCCTAGAGTACCTCCATGGTCAGCCCCTAGCCCCGCCCTCCATAGCCCCACCCTGTCCAACTACTGCTGACGGTTTAGTTTGGACTGTGCTTGCTCTGTGGTTGACTCCTGCTTTGCCTCTCGATGTCTCTGCATGTTGGCCTGTTGTTGTTGTTCTGCAGATTTCAGGCTGAAGTGATGTGAGCTGTTTGAGATTTTTGTTGCCACAAGCAATTTCAGCTCTCCCTCCCTCCCTCCCTACTGCAGTGGGGATCAGGTTATCAGCCCCACCCTTCTTCATAGATGTAGACCGTCAGAATAAGCTGTCTTTTATCTTTCCCACTTTAAAGTGATTTGGCAATTATTAATGCATTGATTCATTAATATGCTGCGTTATGCAATTTGAGCAATTGTGCAACATTTATACATATAAGGTGTCTTTGCAGAAAGAAAATGACTTATTTTGAAGACCCATTTTAGATGTAAGATTTGTCTGTTATTGAGGAATTTAAATATGATTTTGAAAAGGTTCCGGGCTGCTTGTGTGATGAATGACTTTTTTGACTTGCCTACCAGCATTATAATTCAAGACTTTGCTGCCTTGCCCTAATATTATTTTCTGTTACTATTATAACAGAAACACGAACACTCAGTCAATATTAACAAGGTCATACATCCATACAAAGAGTAATTCCTGTTCATATCACAATACATAATTCACAGTGAAATCACACCATAACTAAATCCATAAAGACACTTGACAAAGTTCTTATCTTAAAAAATCTTTTAAGTGCTTCTACCGATTCTGTCTTGATTGCTTATTTTTTTCTGGATATTGCTATTGTTGTTGTGTTGGCAAAGTAACACACATCTGCTTGTGTTTTACATGCTGATGCCCTGAGACTGGGCACATTTTGTGACTTTTGGTACCCTTGTTAAAATTCCTTAAACAATCCATACAGATTTTTTTTGTATACAGGGTGCAGTCCTAGTGAAATGAAATCACAATTTCCCACATGTATTGTATGAATCTACCGATGTCAACATATATTGGCCCATATACTATGGTGATATGAATATTTACGAATATCAAGGTAATACAGAAAGCACTTTCTTCATCACAACCAGAGCAGATACATTCTCTCATCAGTAACATCCATGTCAACCCCTCATAAGCATACAATAAGAAATGGAATTGTGATACCCCACTAATTCAACTTTTTTCATGTTGTATCAGTTGGTGCGTGAGATAAATAGTCCCTCCTATCCAGCTTTAACCAGCATGAACTTCTCCTGGTTTGCGCTCCTTGTGGCAGAATGATGAACACCGTGGCCTTACCCTCATCTCAGGTCATGAGCTATGGTTTGAGGCTTTGTGATTGAGAGCAGCACTGGTGTAATGCAGCTTGGTTTTAAACTAACGATACGCCTTTCATAACACACAGGACCTGGGCAGCTTTGAGCGTTGTGTGCTGTTGTTAGAGCTGCCGCGTGTGTCTTTGACATGGTGTCATCTTGTTTTGACAGTCAAGATTTTTGTAGCTTACCCAAGCTAAAGTGAGGTTGTCAATAGATCAAAATCGGTTAGGTTTTGTCATGAAACGCGCAGGATCTCAGTCGTAGTTTGTGATTAGCACTGAAAGGGGGGTGTTAAGGGTCAGCTGAAGGGGTTCTGCCTGCTCCTCTTCTGACTGCCTGGTCAAATCAACGGCTGACGTGCCTACGGGCATCGTGTGTCTCTTCTGCTGCAGGGTTTGAAGGCTGCTCCATGGTGCCCTCTATCTATCCTCTGGAGACGCTGCACAACTCGCTGTCACTCAAACAAGTAAACGAGTTCCTTACTGGTGTTTGTGAGAGTGCCGGTGACCCCCACACCAGGACCACCAGAGGTTAGAATCAAACGCAGAAATTATCCGTTCCTCTTCATTATCTCTATCAATCTATTATATAGAAAATGTATATCAGGCCTGGTGCTATTAAAAAATGTATGTATATTTTTGTCAACATTTCATTAAATTTGCAGAGTAATTGTAAAAAAACAGTCATTTCCACTGTCAATATTACTCAAAAACTATACAAGACAGAAATCAAAAGATCAAAATGCCAAACCTCTGAATCTGTCATTACCCAAGATCGGTTATTCCCTACCTTTACTTCAATTTTCTTCCCGATGCTTTATCCCCGCAGCTCTGTCAGCCATGTTCAGTGCACACAATCAGCCCTCAGGAGACTCATACATCCCTCAGAGAGTCCTCTCCTCTTCGTTGTCTCTCAGATCTCGCTCTGACAGACCTCCTTGGTGTGAGTACGGCAGCATTTTCTTGTTTGCACTGATATTTGAGATTTCTAAGATGCCCCTGGAGATCACAATGCTGGCTCTGAGTGTCATTTCACGATGAAGATTTCACTGTTCTGCAGGATATGTTTGCTTCTTCAGTGGTAAATATGTTAAGTCAAATAAATTATTATTCAGGTGGTTATATCTATGTTTTTTCCCCGCAGACAGCAGTGGTCCGTCAAGTACAGTATCCAGTGCCGGGCCATCATCTCCCACTACAGCTGACACTTCCCCACGCTTCAGTTTTAGTGACAAAATCTCCCTCACTCCCCAGAGCAGTGAGGAAACTCATTCCTCACAAAACATTTCAACTCAGCCAGGGCCCCCCCTTGAATTAGTTCTTGATGCAGTTTGCCCAGCTGATTCAAACCTGTCTGAAATCCCTCTGACTCCAAATAACTCACCAGAGGACGATGCTGATCACTGTGGTGTTATTGAGCCCCAACCCAATAATCCCGAACATTTGCAGGAAGGGTCAGAGGTTACCTCTCCAGTCATTGATTCGCCCAGCAGTGAAGCTCCAGACACTGCCTTAAGGCCACCGTGCTCTGCACTAGCAGAACTCACTTTGGGTCGGATGGAGGGCTACTGCCTGCCTGGATCCCTGCCAGTGCTGCTGGAGCTAAGAGAGAGCAGCAGCGAGGCAGGCTCAAGCTCGCAGACACCCCTGTCTCCTGAGGGACCCGACGAGTTCTTCGATACCCAGGAGTCACTGGAGTTGTGGATGGACAGTCCTGAAACCCTGCCCCATCCTGAGTCACCCGTGGAGACTGGAGCAGCCCCCAAAACAGCAGAGCCATAATAAATGCTGTCAGAATGTTCTTCATCAAACATGAGCAGCTTTATTGACTCATAGCTTACTTTGTTAAGGCAGCTGATCCACACATGACAAAGCTGTACATGCTGTTGAAAGGCTTTGGGAAGGTATTCTGAAATCACTGAGACCACCCAGGCTCTGCTGACCGCCATCTCTTCAAATATACAGGAAGCTTCTTGTGTCAAGTTAAAATATCCGTTACTGTCATTTTATGCGGTTGCACAAGCCCTTTCTTAAAGCAGCGTCAAGGAGACAGAGGGGATTCAAAGAACCTGACTTCATAACATAAAAGTGACAGAAGTATTTGCAATCATTTCAGTAGTCTTTCAATGTAACAATGCAATGACAAGTTCTACTTTTAGCTCCATGTCTCTCTCTACTGAATCCTAAAACAATATTTGTCTCACTCTCTTCCAAAGGAAGACTTCATTTTGATGCAAGACAGGTAGTATATCAGTGAGTCATGGAGTGTGGTGTGAAACAAGCAGGTACAAATAGCAACCTCAAGAGTCAACCCTTTCACATTTGATTCACTGTTACTGAGAATGCCTGTCTGATTTTCTGTTTTTAAAGCTTACAGTTACAGAAGTTCACATTTTTAGCCATTTCGTTACTATAATCTGTCTTTTCTGAGTAACAATTGCTTTGGAGCGACAGTCATTTGGTATCATGTGCTTGCATTCTGGCAGCTTTAATTCTGACTATTAGAGCGCAATTTTTCCTGTATTACAGGAGACAATGACGCAGACACTCACTCTTTGTATGAGAAACTGGCAGTGTCTCACACTTTTGGACAAAAAAATGGGAGAAAAATTCAATCAGTGACTCTTCTTGTCACCCCCAGAAATTTTGTAGCGCTGTATGATAAGAGTTTGGTTATTGAAAGAGACCGAATCTCAAAGTGTAGTTTTTGCTCTTGAATGACAGCAGTTGTATTGCCATGACTGCTATTAAAATTTAACTGTGCACTGCTCACTGCCAAAGTCCTAAATCCTAGCTGAAGAAATAAATATAATCAGTAGGAAACAAGAGTCGATATATTTATTTTGACAATTCAAAGAGAAAAGTAAGGTATTTTTATCAACCTCACATCAGAAATGTAAATGTTCTATAGCTATTGTATTTTTTTTTCGGTAAAGTCATCTCTTTGAGTGGGAAATACAAAAATCACTGAACAAACAAGGGGGGATATTTTACATCCAATGTGCTTTTATCATGGCCAGCAGGTATGTAGCAATTGTGTAGCAATGTGTGCGTGCGCGCGCATGCTCGCACATGCTCATGTGGAGGGCTGCACACATGCTTGAGAAGCTATTCGGGTTAATGGTTATGTGCAACTGTTTAATCTGGGATTTCATGTTATGTTGCGATGTACTGTAGACATCAACTCTGAGTTTGTTAAACTCTCGATCATCAACCTGTCTGTGTCTATACACATTAAAATAATGGCACCATAGGGATTTTGATGTTCATGTGTTTTGGTTTTTTTTTTCCCTTTTTTGGTTTGTTTGTTTTTTGCCTCACTATAGCAGGTTACTTTCTGAAATGGTCAACATCTACAGTCAAGCCCATGGCATGATTTTCCCTTTTTTCCCGATATATTCTTATTTTACTACCAAATTACTACTCTACTACTCCATTTTACATGTAGCTACTGATTTGAATTGATTTAAATTAGATATGTAATGGTCTAAAATACAAAAATCCACCAAAAAATTCTAATTTCTCTCAGCTTATAAATGGAACAAATATTTATGCAAAAACTCACATTGCAAATTATATGAAATTAAAAACAGGCAATGGACAAGGGGCTCTTAAATCACGTTCAATACAGAACTCAAAAACAAACCAAAAAATTAAAACCTTATTTACAGTACATGTATTGTAGTTGTTTCTTTGTGAATAATACTTTCATGTATACTTTTAATTCCTTTCCATTTCCAATTATTTAAGCTCTGTAACCATTAACTAATGCAGAGCAAATAATTTTAATAAATATATATTTGGAGCACACAAGGTGTGCGGCCATTATAATTATGTAGGATTGTAAAGTTCTGTGAATTTGTTGGCAGGATGGACATCATTTCACTGATTTTATTTCGGGGGGGATACATGACGTTATTTAATCATTTGTGGAAAATAGGCAACCTAGTTAGATATAGATTAACAAAATTACCCTAAGTCTGTTAAGAAATACATTAAAATAACTTTAATCACTGAAAGGCCATGCACAAAAAAATATGAAAAAATTTGTACATGACCAAATCCAAATATGACATTTGATTCACTTCACCTTCCAATCCAGAGGGGGCGGTAATGTAATCTTCCTCTTTTCCTTTCGGCTTTTTCCCTTCAGGCGTTGCCACAGTGAATCAACTATCTCCATCTAACCCTATTCTCTGTATCCTCATCTCTCACACCAACTACCTTCATATCCTCTCTCACTATGTCCAGAAATATTCTTTTTGGTCTTCCTCTGTACCTCCCGCCTGGCAGCTCCCATTCCAGCATCTGTCTACCAATGAATTCAATATCCCTCCTCTCTACATGACCAAACAATCTCAGTCTGGCTTCTCTGACCTTCTCTCCAAAACATCTAACAGGTACTGTCCCTCTGATGGACTCATTCCTGATCCCATCCATCCTGGTCTCTCCCAAAGAGAGCCTCAACGTCTTCATCTCTGTGATCACCAGCTCTGTCTCCTGTCTTTTGTCATTGTCACTGTTTCTAGACCATACGGCATTGCTGGTCTCACCACTGTCTTGTACACCTTTCCTTTCATTCTGGCTGATAGTCCTCTACTCATGACACCCCCCCCCCCATTCCTGACCGCTTAAACCCATTTCTTTACCTCTTTTCCATGCTCTTCGTTGCTCTGTACCAGTCTAATATACCCCCCTCCCCCCCCAAACCCCCTCGTACAACCCCAGAGTTCCTCTCTCGGCATCCTGTCG